>PVJO010014690.1:0-47402 GCA_004026905.1 Hystrix cristata | reverse complement strand
GGAAGGAAGGAAGGAAGGAAGGAAGAAAGGAAGGAAGGAGGGAAGGAAAGGAAGGAGGAAAGAAAGAAGAAAGGCTGGGAATGTAGTTGAGTAAAGGCCCCAAGATCAGTCCTCAACACTGCAAACAAAGAGTATTTTTAATTTAAATATATTATTGTTCATTGTTAGCAACAGAAACAAGTTTGCATATTTATTTTATTTTTCCACCTTGCTAGCGTTATTGATTCTAGTCGAACTTTTGAACATTTTATTGGAATTTCTAGATGTACAATCATGCTGTCTGTGATAAAGACTGTCTTGATGTCTTGCATTCCAAAGTAAATCAGTTGTATTCTTCTCTGGGGGCGGTGCTGGGGATTGAAGTCGGGGCTTTGAGCTTGCTAGGCAAGCGCTCTCCCACTTGCGCTAAATCCCCAGCCCCCCAGTTGCATTCTTTATCTTGCTTTATTACCCTCACTTAGAACCGCGAGTACTGTCCTGAATAGAAGTGGCAAGAGAAGAAACGTCTTTGCCCTGTCACCGTTAAGAGGGCAGTTAGTTGTAGTTCTTTCTTAGATGTCGTTTTTGAGGTCAAGAAAGTCCTGCCCTATTGCTAGTTCTGATGTTGAATTTTACTAATGCAATTTCAGTGTATATTGAAATGATGTAGTGGCTTTCCTTTACTCTGTAAAAATTTCGTTTTGTATATTTGCATCTATATAGTTTTCTTTTTAATATTTTTTGCCTTGGTTTTGCAAGGCAAAAGTAATGGAATAAATCGGAAAAAAATGAAAAAAATCTTCCCCTTCATTTTGGGGGAAGAATTTGTGTATAAATTGTTCCTTTTTTTTCTTTTCTTAAGTATTTGGTAGAATTTATCTGTGAAGTCATCTAGACCTGAAGTTTCTTTGTAAGAATGTTTTATTAACTGTAAATTTAACTTCTTACTAAAATTCTCTTTTCTTTTTTTTTTTCTTTATTCCTTATTTCAAAGATTGTATCTGTCAAAAAAAATGTCCCCAGTTCATCAGAGGTTTTCAATGTCTTGGCAGAAAGTGGTTTGCCATGATCACGTACGGGCCTCTCATCATCTCTAGACTCTAGTCATGTCAACTCACTTATTTCTAGTATTGGAAATTTATGTCTTCTTCCCTCTTAACAGTCTGGAAAGAGGTTCACCAATTTTATTTTTAGTTTATATATTTGTCTGCAGTCAAGTGTATAAGAATTCTTGCTTATTCTTGGATTGTCTTCCTCAAATAATATCCTGCTCTTTTTGTTGAATGAATCTTTCTTTCATTTCTCAGAGCATTTTGTTCCTACATTTTTTTTTTTCAGTTCCACTTCAGTATTTTTATTTTGGTCTCTGCCTCTCAGAAATGGAAGTTTTCTCAGCTCTCTAGTGACTGCTCCGGAGCGGGGCAGCAGGGGCTGACTGGAGGCTCATAGCAGACTCAGATTCCTCGCTAGGAGGATGAATACGAGTCAAGAATCTCATTTCCTTCTTCGCCGGTGGTGATATGTTTATGCCTGGTTCTCGCTGTTCAACAAGTTACTGTGGAAAGGAAACTGAGGGTTTTGATTTTAATAAAACAGATCTTCACCGCATTTCCCAGATTACAGCTCCACGCTTCACTGTGCCTTCTGCTGTCTGTTGTCCTGGAGTTTGAGGTCTCTCTGTGTTATTTCCTCCAGAGAATACGCCTCCTGGGCAAGGAGAAAAGGAATCGCCAGTCCCTCAGTGTGCAGACAGAGCCTTCGCGGAGGGACGGGGCTGATTCTCTACACACACGCTGTCAAGCGACTCTTGCTTCTATCGACCTAGTCGCCCTCCTTCCCTGGCATCCGCGACTCCACCTCCACAGATACTTACTCTGTTTGGCAAAACTGGCTTCCTCTCCCTTGATTCGCTTCCCATATCGAAATTCTTTCACCTGCCATTGTCTCTTTTCCACTCTTTAAAAAGCTAAAAGGCAAATTACTTGCATGATACTCAAAGGACTTCAGAAAGCAGAGATGCCTTTCCATGTGTGCGATGCTTCCATAACGCTTACTTGAAGAAGAAAAGTCCAGTTCTACTGAAAAAGTCGTCACGCGCAGCACCTTCCGAGTCTGCCTTAGCTAGTTATTCTTTCTGGCCGGTTCATCCGAATGCAGAGATAGTGGAAGGCTGACGTGTAGTAGAACTCACAGCAGTATCATCTTACAGCACCAAGGAGAGCTTTATAACACCCACCTGAGACGTTTGCCAAAGCGAAATAATCTATTCAGACTTTATGCAGCACTCTCACGGCAGCTTCTGTTATGTTTGGCCATCTGGACGGGTTAAAACTTGTATGGAGAAAAAGTAGGCCTTCCTTTCTCGCCCACCCGTGCTGCTTTTCCTTCCTTCCTTCCCCTACCTTGAATACACCAACACTCTCACTGGTCCTAGTCAGACAAACACACACTATATTTGCATGATATGTGT
This sequence comes from Hystrix cristata, assembly GCA_004026905.1. Lineage (NCBI taxonomy): Eukaryota > Metazoa > Chordata > Mammalia > Rodentia > Hystricidae > Hystrix > Hystrix cristata. Next base: position 44,953 of record PVJO010014690.1, on the reverse strand, counting down.
GACGGCGTTTTGGGGGCTGCCTCTCCCGGGCCACAGTTTCTCATGTTGGATGGAGGGAGCTCGCTCAGCTTCACATTATCCGAGGACCCTGGATTGAAGTCTCTAAGGCCTTGAAATCCCAAACTCTCATGGCTCTGTTAGTGCCAGTGGTGCAAAATTTGTCACAATCTTGCTTGCCCACTTCCTAAGTAGACACTTGAGGGATGCTGTTCTGTGCAGGGTTCCAGGGCTTCATGTGGCCTTTGATGGGGGCTCTCCTGTCCCTGCTGCGGAAGCTTCTATGATGGGCACGCTGCCCTGGATGTGCTGTTCTGGAATACCTAGCGCGGAGACCAAGCCAAGCAGCCATGGTCATCCACAGCTGAAGAGCGCTGGGCAGCAGCCACGGCCAGCAGCTGTCACGCTGCTCTTGGAGAAAAGCGATACACTCAGGAGTGGTAGAACTTTGTTTTCAGGGTTTTTAATGTGTCTGCTCATCCGCTGACTCAAAGTAACAAACTGAAATGAGCTGTACTCCACTTCCCACAGCACATTTATTTTCCAGGGAGACCACGTAACAAAAGTGACCGTCCGATCAATCCCCCAGGTTGCCAAGGTTGACTTCAGACACCATCTTCTCGATTCCACACGTAGGCATCGACGTCTGCTTAATGTGGCTACAAGTGACCACACAGTCTCTTGGAAGCCATGTCAAAATTGTTATGTGTCTGTTGTGCTCCTTGAGTTTATAAACTTGCACCCACTGGCTTCCGTTCTCGTGGATGCGCACTTCATGATTACTGGGGCCAAGGCAGTGACAAGCATGACGGGTAACTGGCTCTAGTAAAAGCTGATGCAGCCCCAGTATTCTGAGTGCTTTCAAAGGACAGAAAACTAAAGGATTCCACGGGGAAGCAATTTGACTTGGGAGAAGCCAGAGGGGAACCGTGAAAAACTGTGTGGAAGGGTCTTGTTCAGTTGGGGAGGGCGCCCTAGTGATGGAGGACTGAGGGCTGCCTTCAGACAGGAGGCAAATACTCCACGGCACCCCTGTGTACAGGGACCTATGCTGGACTCCAAGCTTGGGGTGGTCCGGAGGGGCTCAGAGCAGGGAATCCACGGGCAGAAAACCCCAGGGGTACCTCACACACAAAGGCAGGCTGGCCTATCTTCAAAATTAGAGTGCAAATCTGTCTTTTAATATTTTAAAACAAGAACACATTGCTAATTTTGTCATTTTTAAAATAAAATTTATTAATATCTTTCCGATTATTGCTATGGAAATTGTTTATGCCCTGGGGACCCCAATTTTGAATGGACACTTACCAGGCTTCTATCTAAACCCCTTTAATAAATACTATCTGATAAAAAAGATAGTTTTGATTTTTAGATAACCCTGTCTTTACACTCATTTATTTCTTTAGTAACTTATTGTAGCTCCTTATATAAACGCCTTCGCTGAGCTGCTATTTAATGTTAAACTTCAAGTCTTACTAAAATGCATCTTAAAATAGATTTACAAGGGGCTGGGGACTTAGCTCAGTGATTAGAGTGCTTGCCTTGCAAACACAAGGCCCTGAGTTCGATCCCTGGAACCACAAAAAAAAAAAAAAAAAAAACTAGATTTACAAGTATTTACTATAACTTCAAAAAATTTATACTTGAAGATAATATCCCCTATATTAAAACATTCTGTAAAGATTTGAGTGGCAAATTTTCCTTGAAATTCAATACCCAGAATTTAAACATTTGCTTCTGCAGATGGTATTATAAATTTTTATTGTTACTATATTGCTTTGCTTTAATAAGAATAAGCACGTGTAGTAGATGCTTCATTTTTACACAACTTAAAAAGCTCAGGATGAAATTTCATACTTAAAATCTCCCACTATTTTGTCATTATTATCCCTTCTTTTCTTCTAAGTGTATCCTCTTTGCAAATTTTTATTACACCTGTCCTATTTCACAAACGTTTTTATTATACTTATGCTTAAATTATTTTAATAAATAAAATGAAACAGAGGAAACCTTTTAAAACTCAGGGCTCATTAAAATCTATTTGCATTGCGTTAGTGTTTCTATAGTATTTTGGTTTGTGATCAACATTGTTTCTTCAAATCCTTCATTTCACAGCAATTCACAGAATTTTAAGCTAGTGGGAAAAGAATAAGAGATCTGCATAAGCTGATTTTCAATTTGCATTTTCAAAGAAATAAAAAGTTTGAATTGTTTAATCACAGGCGGGTATAACTAAACATCATCATGTTGGTACCAACAAGCATGTGACCAAGCATGATGCTTTCCAATCCCTTTGTGGCCTCCAGAAGCTTAGCACATTTCTACAAACATAAAAGAGACGCAACCACTTTATCTTTCACTAAAAAAATTTATTGCACTTCTACCATGTGCCAGGTACATTTTTGGCTTCAGGGTTATCCTAATAAATAACACAGATAAAGATCCCACTTCTCCCAGAGTTTATATGCTAGTAGGGGGACTAGATGGTAAGCTGAATAAACACAAGAATAGGTTTAACTGATTTTACATACTTTTTAAATATAAGGGTTTTGAGAAAAATACACCAAAGAAGGTGAGGTGGGAGAAATGGACAGGGCAGAGGAGTAGAGTGGAAGAGTATTTAAAATAGGGTGTCCTGGATAGTGATAACTATAATACATATATAATCACTGTTTAAAGCAATTCGCATGATATTCTTATAATCTCTGCCATTTGTCTGTCTGATATTCACTCTTTTTTCTCCGGTTGAATGTTATTTTTCTGCTACTGGGTAAACCCAGTGGTTTTTAGTCGGATGCTACACATAAACTCTCCTTTCTTTTTTCAGGAGTGAGGCCTGGATTTGTCTTTGGCACCGAGTTGAGTAACACGGACTCACTCTCATCCTTCTAAAGCTTCGTGTTATGCTTTGACAGTGAAGGCATCTCAAAGGGACCCTGTACTCTGGGGATAGTTTAGCCCCACAAGGGCAAGTAGTATCTTCTCAAGATTCTTGAGTGCCCCTTGTATTTCGGGGTCCTTCCTCTTCTAGCAGACGGGTGCAGACTTCCTCTGCCCGGTGGGATTTGGAGGAATGTTTGTTCCACAGCCAGCTCTTGCGGAGCAAGTCCTTGTCCCCTTCCTGGAAAGGACCTGCTCTGCGGAACACCTTCTCTGCGCAGCTGGGCTCTGAAATCCCAGCTCTTCCGGCAGCAGCCCCTTCTGCAGCTGCCCTCTGTCTGCCCCATGCCCAGAGCCAGCTGCACGTGCCAATGCTGGGTAAGAATTATTTCACTTTTTCCCTGAATTCCTGATTGCTTAGAACAAGAGGGCAATGCCCATGGATGTTAATCCTCCACGAGAAAGCAGAGTTTCTCCAGACTTTACAAGGCGGTGGTGGCACTTGAACTTAACACTCTTGCTTGATTTTAAAAATACCGTTGAAGGCTGAAATCGCCATGTTTCTGTGTTGTGCCCTTTTCTTTTTCTTTTATGACTTCTCCCCAAGACCAGAGTGCATAGTGTATGGGATACTAGACTTGGAAAGGATCTTATTTTTATTTGCTCTGAAAATTGCCTGAGTGGACAACATGAATGTAAATGCTATTATGTGAGTGTCATGTGCTATATATTTCTTAATTTGCATTCAGACATCATCAGTACAAGTGCAAATGGAAAGCCTTGTGTCCTGAGAGAAGACAAAAGGCGTAACATTTTCCTAACTGCACAAAAGAAGCGTATAAAACAAATGATATTTTACGCAGCACACTTTTGTCCCACTATGCGAAAGGAATCCAACCCTGCCCCAAGAAAAATATGCTTTTCCTGACCTCTCAAGAAGGTCATCGGACCTCAGGAATGGACTGTGTGTGTCTTAACTTGATTGTTACGTCCACGTTTTATTTTCTATTAAATATATTTTTCAGATAGATGTAAACCTTAGAAATCATAGTATATTATTGTTTACAACTTTCACTAAAGAATTCTTGCCAAGTGTTTCCCAGGTTTTAGTGCTTCTGTTTAAGATGCTGCACCGGAGACAAGTAATTTCCTGCAACCCTTTCTGACCTTTAGAAGAGAGGAAAGAATATAACACTATACGAGGAGAAACACCAATCTCATCGCAACACTTCTCATTCGCAACAGAGGGAAATGGATTCTTTGTCTGTTTTTTTCCAGGCAAGTCTTTTCAATGACATCATTCGACGCAGAGAGCGATCCTGGAGCTCATTCTCAACGTCCAGTGTCTCGTGACAAATCTGTATCGTTGCATTACTCCAGCCAATACAAAGGTATACAAAGCTGCTGGTATAAATTGCTTTCTTAAATGGTTATTAATCAGGACAATTCATTACAAAATATTTCCTTTTCATAATGATTCTGAAAATTGGCCGTTTATGAGTTGTCGTATGTTAATTTCTAATTTGAGTTAGAAAGTAAAAATTGAGTTTTCAGGATTCATCTGCAAATAAAGAAGCATGTAGAACTATGAAATAGAAAAACATTATGTCCCCAAATGAGTAGTAGAAGATAAACACATCGGAAGAGCAATTTAAAATAATTTAAAATACTATTTTATTAGTTTTTGGCTGTCATAATAAAAGACCAAAACCTGGTGTATCAAAACAACAGAAATTTGTCATTTCAATTTGGAGGCTAAAAGTTGAAAATCAAAGTGTCACCAGACCCAGGCTCCCTCTGAAACCTGCCAGAAAATCTTTTCTCGCTCTTTCTAGCTCCAAGTGACCCGTCAGGAATCTCTAACATCCTCTGGTTCGTAGATGCCTCCCTCTGATCCTCTCTCTTTTCCTGGCTTCCTCCTGTGGATTTTCACATCATGTGTGAATAATAAAAAAAAAATTAGAATAAGAAAATATTAGAAGTTAACTTGTAAACTCCTGGAGTTGTTTACATCTATGTGTTGTGTTTTGTTTTGTTTTGTTTTTAATTTCTCTAAATTCTTCACTTGTGCATACACAGAACCCCAGTTTAACATTCTTTGATTAAAATGGCACAAAATTGCTAACAGAGAAAAGCACAGATAAAGGAGTCCTAATAAACTGCGGGTCCCTGACCAAGTATATCAAATATATGATTGTCCAGAGGAAGGAAAATATTTTTCTTTGGGGCCACTCAATTCATCTCTCCACGACGCCCCGTGATACTCTGAGACCTCCAGAGGTGGGGACTCTGACCAGACCCTTACCAAACTCAAGCACAAAGTCACTTCAAGGCTCAGCAGAGTGAAGTGAGTGTTTCTCTAAATCACAATTTTACTTCCTCTTATTAAATACATGAGGATAAAGAACAAAATTAGCCTAATAATACTGGCATATTTGCAAGAACAACCAACTATAAAAGAAAGGGACGGAGCAAGCAGTTTGTAAATTTTCTTTTTACAACACTCTTGTTAAACTAATGTAAGTGCCCTGCCTCCAGGAGCTGCTTAGAGAGAATACACTCTAAGTGATTATTCCTCAATAGGTTATTATTTTAAATGGACTCCTTAAGAGTCACATGTGTGACATTTGGTTAATCCATTACATTTGCAATTACAAACCAGTGCTTTTTATGGCAGCAAATTATTTTATATGCTCCACAGCTGCACTTAGGACAGAAGCCTCAGTCCATGACATTCCTCTTGAAAAACATTAAAGGAAGCGCTACTCCTTGCTCAAGGGTGATTACGCTCCTTAAATCACTTCTGGTGTGTGACAGAAACAACCTCCTCTAATCCTGTTTCTCTGAAAGTATAAACTTTGTTTTCCTCACGGGCTTGCAGGGCTGCTGAGATTCCATCTGTACCTGGTGTTAACCTGCGTGTCCATCTTAATGACCTTCCAGCAGCCAAGCAGGCACCCTGTGAACTCTGCTCACAAGGAGCTTAGCTAGCATCGGCAAGATGCACCCAGAACTGAGTTGCTCTGCACACCTGACAATCACACGTGATCTACTAAGTTTATAATTGGCAAACCTCATGGTTAGGTGGTTTTAAGCGTGAAATTCAAGACACTGACTTTGTTCTTATCATATTCTATCATTTCTTACCTTTATGATCTTGAGTAAATTGTGCAATTTCCCTAAGCTTTACTTTCCTTGTGGGCAAATAGAGATGGTCCTTATGGGGTTAAGGTAGGAAATGGATGGGATGAAATGCGCTATATAAAGTGCTTAGCCTGATCCCAGATCAAAGAAAACATTCAGCAAATAACTATAATTATTATTATTACTGACATATATCTGCGAGCCCACTTTTCTCTCCATTTCAAAGGGGATTGTGGTCTATTCTGAGTGCCGGTCAGGGTCTCCTGCAGAAAGCTAAAGTGAAAATTTCCACAAAATGCCAAGTACAGAAAAACTAGAGTTGGGAATCCATGTTTAAGTCTTTAGGGGGTCTAAGATTTAAACTGCAGAATCAAGATCCCTTGGCACATCCAATGTAAGACTAAAAAGTGGAGATGAAGTTACAAGTTTAGAAGCCCGAATTATGGAATTCAAATACACCTGCAGTGCATTTAGCATAAAGGAGTGACTGGTAGGAAGATGATTTCTTTTTTCAATAATCCACTTCTACTGGCCATCAGAAACTGCCTACGGACCATTCCAGCAGCCTCAAAGGAACAGGGTTATAGTGGACAATGCAATCCAGTGTTCTGAGTTGCTCATTTAATCATTCTTATGTGCCTGTGACCTTCTAATCCGGTCCTATAAACAGGTAAAAAGAGGAATTTTTCACTTCAGGAATCCTGGAAAAGATGAGTCATGAATTATAAAAAAGAGCTTTAGTCATCATTCTTGCTTAGGTGGCAACTAAATCACATGGGTAAGCAACACATGCAGAGGTACAGTTGCAAGGGATTAGAAAACTGACTCTCTTTGGATACACAGTATTGGTTTGAGTTACCTGTTGGTCACCCAGGACTTACAGATGCCTATATAACTACACAAGTGGAGTTTAGGAATCAGGCCCAATTTGTTCCCCACCAGCATAGGTATGAGTGTCAACTGCTATGGGGTAGTGTATTAGTCTACTCACTGCAATAACAAAATACCACAAATGAGTGGCTTACCCAAGAGACATTTATTTTCTCACAATCCTACATGCTGAGGAGTTCAAGGTCAGGTGCTGGTTGTATCCACACAACCTTTCCTCTGTGCCTACATGCAGAGGTGAAAAAAGCTCTCATATCCCTTTCTGAAAGGGACATTTCATCCTTTAGAACCAGGGCCTGGCACTGTGACCTTAGTTACTTTGTTGAGATCCCATCTTCAAACACAGCCACGTTAGTGGTTAGGGCTTCAACACACAAATTTGGAGAGACATAAACTTTGAGTCTGCAAGCAAGATAAGATTGCAAGGTACAGGGTAGAGAGTAGAAACGAAGGCTGTCCAAGGTGAAAAACGTTGTAGAAATCTCGCTCTAAAGGGTGGGCAGTAGAGGAGAAACTAGAAGGGACTGTGAAAAGGGGTCAGAGAGAAGTGATCAAGGTTGGAAAGAGAATGATGTAAAGCTGGTATCAACCTTTGGTCAGATAACAGAGATACTTGGTTGTCCTACGACCTACAACTTACTTGTTACTGAGTCAAAACATTCTTGAAAAACAAAGCAATGTCTAAAATGCACATTTTAAAAATTGTGATGGAAATAACTCTGTTATAGTCCATGCCTGGAAGGGGATGGTGATGGGTATGAAACTTCTTCAATTTACAGTGTCTACTTTTTCAAACAGAAGAATATCAGTGAGAAGTCTGACCCTGTTTTACCTCCTGAAATATTAATATCTGGGTATATTTGGAAAGGTCAGCATAGGAACATAGTTCTAATTTTTCATCTCTTAGGCTTATAATGCATTTCAGAATACAGATGCATTTATTATCTCATTTTGTTCTCAAAACGTCCTGCAATGAAGAGATTCCTCTCATCCTTGTTTTACAAATTAGAGTGCGGAGGCTCAAGCAGACGAGTAACTTCTCCACCATACACAGTGTTTCAAGACAGAGCAAAGGTAAAGCCAGCCATGTCCCTGCACACAATTGTCACATGATGCCTGTCAGACAGAGGTGATAAAATGAAGCTGCACACACCCCACCCACCACTTCCCCCGTTTTTCCTCCTCTTAGGCTTATGGTGGCCATGATAACGTCACAAGATACAGTTTCCCTGAAGGGCCTTGTGTGTAGGGGAAGGTAGAAGGGGAGGTTATAAACACAACAGCCCCTCCCTGTGGTCAATCCCTTCCCAGTTTCTGCAGCCAGGCATAGATAATTCTAGTTCACTTCTTCATATGGGGTTCCGTGACCAACAATGGGGTCACTCCACTTTATTTGAACTGCTTTAGAAATTATATTAGTAATCTGTGAACCTCTGGGGGTCAGTGGCCAAGAAATAGAAGCCTGGATCGTCCACCATCTGCTCAGGAGCAGAAGCATGAATTAAGTGACCACTGGGTGTCACCCACTTCAGCAATAGTTCTCAAAGTGGGGTTCCTGGGAGAGCAGCAGCAGCCACTGAATTAAAATCTGATGATGGAGCCCAGAAATCTGTATTTTACAAGTCCTCAAGACATACTTGCTTGCTAAAATTTAAGAATCACTGGTATACACTATAGAATTCCTTTCCTCTACTATTTGAACAGAAATAGTGTTATGGATGTCCCCAGCAAAAATAGAATCCATCCATCAAGGTAATGGTCAATTCAAGCACATTTTTACTCACATTATTACCACTCTATCTTTATTTATTATCATCTTTATCTACAGCAGCCTTTAAAATGCTCTAATGTCAAAGCAAGCTCTCAGGCCTCTTTAGTGCTATGTGAGTAAATATATACTCTATTTTGCTGATATTGAAACTTGAACTATGTGACATTTTGTTCCTCCTAATTCACCCTCATCTTACTGCTATTTGAAAATGTATTATGTGTGTTTCTCATCTCTGCTAGGGTATGAAAAAAGAATACCAGAATATTTATATTCTATACATAATAATATAGTGAAGATTCTTCTCAGTTGTTTAAATTGTGACATTGTTTATATTTTAAGGAAAATTTTGCACCATTTACATGTTAAGAGAAATATATGTTATTTAATGCCATTTGCTATTTTTCATTTCTTTTAATTTTGCACCATTTACATGTTAAGAGAAATATATGTTATTTAATGCCATTTGCTATTTTTCATTTCTTTTAACAGTAGGAATTAATTATTCATAATATAGAAAAAGGCTTGATGAATGACTTTATTTGGATTGTTTTTAAATTGTTCTTTGCTAAATATTGTCGTTTTCCAAAGTAATACGTAAACTGTAGAAAGCACTGTCTACTACTGCTTTAAAATGTGTACTTAAATGGGTGAGAGAGGAAAAATTGGCAAGATTTTCAACTTAAATTTTCAACCGATATTACAAACGATGTCTCTGCAGTTCAATCTTCTTTGTCTTTACAAACTGTAACTTGCCAAAGAAATATTGTTGTTTCCCACCCATCACTCTTCAATTCCCTGCAAGTAAGCACTTGTTCCCACAGGGTGAGTTCTACCTTAGGAGTTTCCCTGTGTTTGCAAAGACAAATGTGATGTTGCTTTGATTAGGCTGACAAAGGCATTTGTAAACTTTATTTCTTCATGTAGTCACCTTGCCTGCCAAAGTTGGTTATTCCTTTCTGGTGACAGCCCACTGCAAGAACTATGATCTCTCCCATGTTGCATTTTGAGGGCCACGTCAGTGTTTTTAAACTTTCTGATGGAAAATGTCAGTAAGTGATAAGGCTGGATGGTATCTGGCTCTGGGAGCAGGCATGTCTATCCAAAGAGGACCTTTTTTGGAATTTTCTGGAATTATGTAGCTCTAAGGGAAGCCACCTTGGGTGAGTCACATGATGGGCCACGCCCTATTTTCTCAAAAATCCTTTTAAAAAGCTAGATTTTGAACTAATTTTGGGTGTGTGAATGCTAGTGATTATTGCAGCGGAAAAGTTGGAATGTCAGAGTTTCCACAAGATGAACATTTAAAACTGCAACAGGAGGGAAAAAGAGGAGTAGAAATAGTTGTAGACTCGTGGATGTTTTAGGAGGTCTGTTTCTCAGCAGCTTGTCTGGTCTGACTATATCATTTTACAAATGAGGAATCCGAGTGGAAGAGGCGAGGTGTCCCCCTAAGGTCACCTGCCTGTGACAGAGCTGGGCTGGCAATTCCAGGACATTCACCTTCTCGGTTAGAACACGGAGAAAAAGGATGTATGAAAAGGAGGTGGAATCTGTGAGATTATCGAGAACATAAAGAAAGCTTGGGACGCTGAATTAAGAAAACAAAAAGCAGAATGGAAATTAGAGTGGGACTTTCTGTGGCATGGAGTGAATCCTCATACAATATAGTTTCAAGAGTTTCTAGAGACGAGAGTGAACAAAAATCGGAGTTCAGCAGCATTAGTACATACAGTTAGGTTTGTTTAAAGCTCCTCTCCTTTTCTACCATTCATAGAAAACTGAGAGATCACTGTAATGGAAACAGAAACTTGAAACTTGTGCCGTCTACGGCAGTGGACTGTAAGGCAGAAGAACGTTAGCAGGAGGAGAAGGCGGAACACGTTAGGGCTGTGGAATTCAGCAGCTAAGAAGATTGTCAGGAAAGCAGTCCCATTCCTAATGGCTAGCTTTGATGAGGAGTGGAAGGTAAATAAAGAGAGGATGTGGAGAAAAGAAACAACAGACATACTTAAGAATGCCCATTCGTTGACCCTTCTGCCGCCTGTGTTACAGTACGTGAGTATTACACATCTCTAGCCCTCTGACAAAGCCCCTTCTCTGGTTGGCCATGGCATACGATAGCATTTTGGGACATATTATAGCAATCTTCTGTCAGAGCACCAAAGTCTTCTTCACACATTCAGCATTTTTAATCTGAATCTTCTAAGTCCAATGAATAAGCATTTCAGCTGGTCATCTGGTGGTCATAGTCATAACATTGATAGGAATAAAATTTCCAATGATATATTCACATGCACAAATGATAGTAGAAAATCCCCAGGTAAAGGATTTCACATGCTAGGAGATCTAAGTAAACAACCACCAAATGAATAAATTCCATAGCTTACAGTTTACAGCTCTGAGTGGTATCATACTCAGTTTAACTTTATGAAACATTTGGCTTAGAAATACTGAATCTTTAGCAAAGATATCCTAATACTTATGATTGGTTATCCATCATTGGGTATCTCCTAGGAAACAGGTTGATTTAAACATTTGAGCTCTTAGTAAATTCTAGTAGCAGCCTAACTCATAGGCCTTAAGACTGGCTGGATAAAGTAGGCTGGTAGACAGTTAAGGATTAAGGACTATTTTCTTTTTGTTACTATCATTAGAGTAATGTATTTATGGATAACAGAAATACACTGCAGCTCTTCCAGACATCATCTAAAAAGTGTTCTCTTTCCAAAAGTGATCTTTAAAAACAAAATAATTTAGATGGTTTTATTTGAGTTCTAAAAGTTACCTTGAAATTGCTTTATATAGCCCAAGAGAATAATACACAGTTCATCTCAGATGAGTTGGTAGTGGGCTGAGAGTTCTGTCTGCTGGATGGAACTTCTGTTGTAGTGGAAATTCTAGGAATGTCAAGGGTGTCACAAATAGAGAAGATGTCTGGTCTTAGTCACCTCCAGTTGCTGTAACACAATACCAGAGACTGGGCGCCCTAAACAACAGGCATTTATTTCTCAGTTTTCTAGGATAGAAGGTCCAAAAGCAAGGTATTAACAGGTTTGATTCATACTGAGAGCTCTCTTTCTAGCTTGTAGACAACTTCTATCTCACTGTGTCTTCAGAGTGATACAGAAAAGAGAGAGATAGAGAAACAGAAACACAGAAAGAGACAGAATGAGAGAGAACCAACCAAGCTCTCTGGTCTCTGATTACAAAGGCATTGGTCTCATTGGAAAGACCCCAGCCCCATCTAAACCTGATTGCTCCCCATAGGTTCACCTCCAAGGACCTTGGTACTGGGGCTTCGGGCTTCAGTACGTGAACTGGGGGACAGAAACATCCAGTCTACAGCAGGGCATGCACCAGTATCTCCTTACACTAAACTCACTAACCTCAGGACAGAGTATTTTTATTTTCCTTTCAATTTATTTTTGACAAAACTAGATATTTTTAAAAATCCCTGTAAATCAGCTTATATTCTCAAGAACAAACTTGTAATTTAGTTTTAAAACATGGCAAGTTGTTTCTTCTCCAGGTCCACGTATTTTCGCAGTTGGTTGGTATAATCGGCAAAATTCCTGCTGCAATGAGCAGGGGAATCCACTCACGCTGGAGAAATGGTGCCTTAAACCTCTGTGGGGCTCAGACCAGCTCTGAGGCCCACTTTTCCTTAGTAATTATTAACTCCTGTGCTTCTCCCCACTTCTCCCACCTACACCTCCTTCTCCCCCTCTTCTCCTTACAAAATCTAATCCAAACACACTTGGTGTTATTTAAGCACCTCTTCATAAGTAAAGCTATAAACTCTGCTTGCACGCCCAGATTAATATTATCTGAAGGACATTTTTATTAAAATTTTAGCAAAATGTGACCCTCAAATATGGGGGAGGTGGCAGTCTCTCGGCCCTTTTGAATCTAAGCTAACGACAGAAACTAAATGCTGTTGAAAGTGTTAACTTATGCAGCCAACCAGCGAGGTTTCACACTGGCCCATTTTTCTTTTTTTTAATGCACATAGTAAGAAAAGGCAAAAAAGAAAATGTAAAGGGAATGCAAAATCACGTAGCAGAAAAATGTCATAACTCTACAGTAGTAATAAACAGAAAACGCTAATATTTTGATGGTAAAAATGACCTGCTAAACTTTAACTCCTTCAGTCAAAGCCCACTGGCAGCCTCAAGATGTGTAAGGGAGCCCTCAGTTGGTCACAGATGCAGATAGATGGACAAAGCTCTTTTGATGTTGGAATTTTCTCATTCATTTTAAATCCCTTTTAACCCAGGACTTTAATGCTCTGGATTATTTTATATTCTTCTGTAGAGTTTTTCAAAGGCTTTCTCACTTTAGTGGGATAGTTTCATGAACTTGCTGCATCAAAATTTCCTCAGCAGAGAAACTATAACCAGACTTTAACTTTTATTTGAGACATATGCCTCTCCTTCTGGCACTTCCTCATTTGCTCACAAACATGCAAACCATAGAACTAGAGGAAACTTCAAGTGGTTTGTGTCTAGACTGTAGGTGGAAGTGGCTTGCAGAGATAGAACAGAAATCCAGGACCAGGAATAATAAGGGCAGAGTAAAAATAGCTATCAGACACCACGCAAGGAGCCTGCCCAGACAGAGCGCCATAATCGCACAATAATGAGAAGTCAGAATGATACCAAAGAAAGAGCAACACCCTGCGTGACAAATTACACAACCAGGCAGGATTCAGCTACTTCTGTTCTGTAATCATTGTTTCGCTCAATTGCGTTCCACAATTGACTATAAGCTACTTTACTTATAGTCAATAAAGACAGGGATTTATTTATATTACTTATAGGATATATTTTATATTAGTGGACAAAACAGGAGTGCAATAAATAGTGAATAAATGCATGATGAATATGGTAGGAGCCAGCTGTAGGTAGGGCTTGTCAAAACATACAAATAGACCGATATACCTAATAAGTATATATCTCTTTATGATAAAAGGTGATCTAAATTCTACGATGCCTAAATTTCTTTTTTTTGGGGGGGATTAATTTTCTAAATTTAATCAATATAGTTCTCTGGTATATACAGAACATTATAAATCATCATTTTGAGAAGTTTCTACTTCTTTCATTTCACAGCCTATCAAATTCAGAAATGTGTAGCTAAAAATGGAGAGTGCCCCTTTCCAATGGCTTTCATTCCTCGTAGAATAAAAGAAGGATTTTCCTTACACGATTCTTAATGAAGTGGTAATAAAATTCTCCATAGGACACTAAACTTCTTGGATAATTACTTGTTGACAGATACCTGTTGAATCTTCAGAGGGTTTCTCATCAATTTAATGACTACATGCTAATTTTTGAAGAATTCGCTAATGCCACAGGGGATGGTTAAAGACTGCATTTAACCATATCTGGAGAGGATACCAGAAATGTACGGGGAAGTTGTTTTAGTGATTGTTGGCCCAGCCATAGCCTTGCTTAATATTCTAAAAGCAAGTTTTCCTGAAATGCTCTCGAAGCATAGTACCAAACATAGAATGAACAAGAAGATAGGGCTGAAAGAAAAGGTTTTCTCTTCAAAAGTTAAACTCCAGACGGATGGCAATGGGTTATTTTTATAAGGTTTGTATAAACAAGCATGACTACTGAGACAAAGATGAGAAAAAAGGAGAAATAGTCAGGATACTAATATAACTGGCATTTAACAAGCCGAATAGTCACACTACTTAAAAAGATACCTGGTTTCAAGTAAAATGATATGTTAGGTGACAGCTTTTAAAAAATTAAATATGTTTTAAATGATTAAGAATTTTTTTAAATCTAGGTTTAGTAATTATTTTATTGATAAAGGCATTATTGCTTTTATTTTAAATTACTTTTCTCCTAAAACTTTTAAATTCACTTAATATTGGAGAGTAATTACATAAATTTTAATATAGACTACTAAGTGACAATAATGATTTATTGTTCATTGTATTAGGCATAAAAGTAGAATTGCAATTACACTGAAAATTTTTCATTCTTTTATAACTGCATTCAATAAGTAGTGTTAAAATGATGTGACAGAGGGATTTGTCTTAAAATATTTCAAAAAATTAGAGTAGGTAAAAACAAGTAGGATAAAAACTGAAAAACTACTGTGTTTATTTGATAGTTTTTATGAGACTTTGCTGCATTTTTCATTATTTTGTACATTTAGTATTTTCATAATAAAGAGTTGCTGTTGTTTTTTTAATTGTATAGGATGAAGATTTTGATGGTTATCTTATGACTTTCATTTTCTAAGTGAAATCCAGCATATACCTTTATGCAAGCCATGCACCTGGTCTTCATCGATGCATTCAGAGTCACTAAATTCATAAAAGGTAGGCCGATGCAATGCTACAATACTAGTGCAATAAATTCAACTATTCTTTTAAAATATTTTCCAATGTTTGCACAGTACATATACTCAGTTCTTTCTTATTGTTCCTTTTTTCAAAAACGTGCATTTTCAAAACCACTTTCTAAATCACTGAAATATTGAAACTCTTCAATTAGAATGAAACTAATACTCTTCATTAGTATAAAAGATGAAATGTATGGACTTCAAGAAGAAAGCAGAGCTGGGCTTTCACAGCACAGCTTCACTCCAAAGTATTGTGAATTCCTAAAATATAAAATATGCCCCCATTCAAATAAACACGCAAAAGCACTTCAAAAAATGACTACTATCCTCATCTTGGTCATCTTAAACCAATACATTTGTTTCTTAACCTATGGTACAGATATTATCTGAAAAACTCACCGTAGGTATTTTCTGTAGAAAGCAAGATAGAGTATACAGATAAACAAGAAAACAAATATTCTGCTCAGCTAATTTGGTCTGTTGTAATCAGTATTCCGGAGTCATTGTCCAATTTCCAGAGTGGTTTTACTGCTAGGATCTTTTCCCATGCACTTTAGCAAGTCCTATCCTGTAGTTGGCAGGGCTAGAGAGTTTCCTCTCTGGAGGTGACCTCCGTCCTGCCCAGCGGATTAGATGATTGCATGGTTCCAGTCCATTGGCTTTGATCCTGGATGCAAACATTCTCCTCTGCTCGGCACAATCCCTCTTGGTCTTGGAGTCTGGTCCTTTGTTAGCAGCGAACACCCTTGGTGTGGGCTTGTCACAATGATTTAGTAAAGGCATATTTTACTGGAATAAGAAGCCCAGTGGTGTCGCTGGAACTGATCAAAAGCCATCAGCAAGCTGACAGATTGTTGTTTATGCAAGATTGGCCTTGGGTCTTTTGGAGGAAGAAACCTCCACATATACATGATGAAAGCCAGCAGCTGGTCACAAAACTGTGATCGCCACAGAAAGGAAAAAATATTTCTCTTAGTAAAAATGCATATGGCTTTGAGTAAATCAGTAAGTGAATGACCTATATCTTTCTAGGCCCTCCTGCCCATGCAATGTTTGATTTGTTATTTTCCTTGGCCATTCATTCATACACTTATTCTTCATTTTTCTCTAATGGGCATTAAGCTATGTACCAGGGATAGAGTACAAGGCAAGAGAAATATTGCCTCTGCCTCCACAGAATTTAGTCGTAAGCTGAATTCTGACAATCAGGCAGCAAGAACAGGGAGATAGAGAGTTATAGTTTCCTTGCAGAGCACTGTCTTCCTATCCATTTATCCCTTGGGCTCCATTCACACCCGGACTGACACGGAAGTCCATGCGGCATCTGCAGGTGATCAGGGCATCTTCTGCCCTTGCACTTCCACAGGAGGAGAGCTGGGTGGTACGTTAAACAGCACGCAGGAGATTCGGCCTGGTGGTTGGGCTCTCAAGAGATGCTGCAGGCGCGCTCAGGAAGGTGGTGGAATTACAGCAAGGAAACAGGGAAAGGTCACAAAAGTAATGAAGCTGCTCAGATCGGGCCTTTGCTGCACTAAGAATAAAGACGCGTAAGATGACCGTCGGCATAATAGTTGGAGAGTTCATTATTTCTAGCACATTGACTCTTAACTCCTGAGCCTCTTCTCATCCTCATCTCAGGAGTCTGCCTCTCCACCTTCACTCTGCCTTCTTTCCAAGGGAGGGAATCAGAGGGAATCACAGGGCTGGGCGCCACTGAACTTGGTCAGCTGCTCTTTCTCGTGCCTAAGTCTTCACCAGCCGCCCTGTCTTATTCTACAGTAGGGACTGTCATCTGTGAAAGGGAAAGGAAGACTCTGTTAAGTTAATGATGTCTTCATTTCTCTTTGCATCATTCAGTGACCCTCACTCAGTGGTCCTCTGCAAAATCCACTCTCTTATCCTCCCCATCAGCAAAATACATCACCCAGTCAATCTAAAGGCCTGACAAATGCATGATACTTTACAGGCAAAGAGCGTACCAGGGATGGAAAAATCAGGTGTTCAAGAAATAACTTATATAACTGATCCTAGAAATTTGCAGGTTGTTTTTGCCAAATTAAAATCTGTCTTCTCACAGAAAGTTAGAAATCTATGTCAGACATCTAGTATAGCATGAGATATCTGCAGTAGTTCACATGCTGTAAGAAAGTTCCTTATTTGCAGTGAGGGAAATGGGTAGGAGGAAGTTATAATAGAACAGATTATGGAAATCTGTAGTTATTATTCTGATTCTATCTTCAGTTTTCTGTACAGTCTTGAGGTAATTCGCTAAACATTTTTGGTCTATAATGACCTTATTAATAAGATGAAGGTAAAAACTCCAAGCAATGCTGAAAAATAAATAATAATTGATGAAGATTATTTTAAAGCATTCTACTTTTTAACAATTGATAATTTTGTATTAGTACATGTTCACAGTGTGGCGCTTACGTTCATCATGGAGAGTTAATATATCTACATGAGTGTATGGGCACACCACCCTGAATGCGCCCCATCTCGTCTAATGTATCTACATGACACGTCTTAATTCTTTATACTTGCCCTTTGCCTCTTTTCCTTCCCTCTTCCCTCCATCTCTTAGTTCCCTTAGTTATAAATAGAGAGTGTAAATGAGAAAAATTATTTTGAAAAACTAGAGTATGGTAATCAAGTTTGATTTATTCATTTTCCAGTCAGTTTTTTACTTCAGTTAGTTGCCAAAGAAGGCACACTGAATTTGAGGAAACAGTCCCAGACATGTCACCTTAGTGATAAGGTACAGGAAATGTTTTACAATCTGATACCTGTGAGGTGAGGTCTAAAATTGCAGCGCATGTTTAAACATAAAAATATATTATAGTGAAAGACCTATTGCCATGAGCCCATCTCCAGCTACTGCCCCTCACTTCAAACACACTTATCCCACCTTCTTGCCACTTTCTGAAGCAGTTCTGGAAGTCCGCTTTTGAAAGCGTCTTTAGTTGCACTGTCGTAGCTGCCTCACTGTCTTGAGTCTGTTCAAAACATTTACCTTTCATGGTCATTTTGGCTTCAGAAAGTGCGAGGACCATAGGACAAGAGTGGGTGAGGGTTTTGAGGCGGATTATGGCAATGTGTCTTTTACTGTAATACATTTATTTTAAGCACACAGGGGGCTTTTTATCGGCCCCTCTGTGTCCCCAGGAAGAGGCCTGCAGTTTGCCAGCCACGCTAGCAGGCCAGGCTGCGTGGATGCTCCTGACCTTTCCTCCAATCTCACAGCAGCTGTTCCACCTGAGGTAGCTCCTCAGAACCACATACGCTGCCCCGTGAGCTGAGGCAAACCCTCCGGGAAGCAGGAGGCTGCACTGCAGATCATTTCTTGAGTGAGAGAAGAAAACCAGAGTGTGCAGAACCCAGGAATGTATTTTGCTCTCCTCCGGTTTTCATTCGCCGGGCGATGACAGTGGGGCCGTCCATCTGCAGTTCCGTGCTCCACCCCACAACAACAGAGAGGTAAGCTTTCTGTGTCCATTTTATTTTGTTTGAAAGCCTCGAAGGCCGAGACCAACATGTTCCCACAGACTGCCACGTGGTTAGAGATGAGCGAGCTGGCCGAGGTCAGGCTCAAGCTCTCGGGTCCTGTGTGAACTGGCCAGGTACTAAAATCCAGTCACTGCTGAAATAAAATTATGGCAAACATTCTTAAAAGAGATATGTTCTACATTTGTGCAGTGAGCTACACAAGAGAACTGTGGATGGTTTTTGTTTTGACCTGATATGACAGGTCCTGGAGTTTCATATCACTTGAATTTTATTTGGATCTTTGTGCCATTATCATTTTACCCATTTATTTATAAAACGAGAATTCCTGATTCCTTATTTATGTGTACCAGGCATTATAGAAGCACAAAAGTTTCTAAATTATTATTCCGAAGGAGTTAATAATTCTATTTATGCCAGAATATTATAAAGCAAAAAATAATTCAAAAAATACAACAGAGAAATAATATTCAGGTCTTGTGGCAACAGAAGAGAGAGTGACATTGATAGCAACATCTAGTAAGTGTCCTCTTATGCTGCTGCAGTTTTTTCAAAGCTTTTCAAAGTGTCCCAATTGTGTGCAAATAATCCCACATGCTGTGAACATCAGGCCTACAGACTGTAAAGGTAAAAAAGAAAAAGAGGAGAAATTCGCCTCAAATTTGATCCATGATTCCTAAGTAAATTGGATATCCCAAGATTGCTTTGGCTCCCAGAAGAGCCGCTATCTAATGTGTTTTCAGAATTGAGCAGATAGTATCAGTGAAGAAGTTTGAGATGGCCCACTGATGACCAGGTTGACAAACGCAGACAACCCATGCTGCATCCCTCAGGAAAGCAAGGGAATTACTGAGTCGTGGAGAGAAATAATTAGAATAAGCCACGATTCTGTCCTTTGGTGTAACTGGGTGTGTGTGGCTGGGAAAGAGCTTTACCATTCCGGCTCCAAGCGCCACTGCTACGTTTGGAGAACTGCACAGTGTACTGAGTTGCTAACTTAGAGAGACATTGCACAGGAGAAGGCAGTGAACTGGACGCTCTGGAGATCATCACCTCGCTTGCTTGGGTCAAGTTCCAAGAGTGGTGGCGTGAGAGTATTTTCTCCCCTTGTCAGTTTAAAGGGTTATGCTTGAAGCTAAGCCAGCAATAGACAGTCAGGCAGATTATGGTATTTATACAGAATCGTTGATGGTTTATTTTCCAAACAACTGACTAAGATCCTGTGGAAACATTAAAATGACATTTGCAAACCAGCTTGCAAATAGGCAATTCTATGTACGGCAGGACATTTTTCTGTTTGGTTTTAATCATCGCTGCCTAAATGATTTAGGAGGCATATCTAGCTCAAATGATAACTATTTTATATATAACTAAGATATTCCTTTGGGTTATGTACAAAGTATGATATAGAAACAGATGTAGAGTTAGGAGCCCTTCTCTGGGAATTCAGAAATGTTTTCTATTCTCTTTACCTCTATTCTGAAATAAAATGAGAAATCAACTAGTATACATCATGTCAGAGGGACAAAGTGGAGAGAATGCATATTATAACAAGCCAACATCCCGGCCATGGGCCCAAATGTTTGGACAGCCTTCAAAGGGTCCCTGCAGCCTTCACCCAAAGCCTGGCATCTCCGCAGAGCTCAGCAATGGGAGCAGAGATGGCCAAATATGGCAGGTGCCAACGCCAGCCAGAGTGAGCCAGCAGGCTGAGCAGCCAGGAGCCGCACACCACAGTGCCAAGATACTAAGGGCCAGGGAGGCAGGAGGTGGGGCCAGTTTCCAGTGGGCGGGGCTGTTTCTAAGCACTCACGGTAGTGTTGCTCGGCCTTGCTTTCTGTGATTGCATGTGGGCTGCCTCAATGCCACATCTATCATTCCGTCTCACAGGGTCATAGAGCCAGAGAATGTGCAGTGACTTGTTTCCAAACAGGGAGGGGACAGGCATTGATGTGAGAGTAAGACAACCGTGGCAGGCTGGGCTGGGAATCCCACATCTCCAAATGATGCGTCCCAATGGAGACAAGGGTTTTGCTGCAACTGTAATGAAGTGAGGCTAAGAAGCAATTTAAGAAGACATGGCCAACCTCTCAATTTATTTCTTCATTCTTACTTTCTACCCTCTGTTTCTAATTCCTCTTGCACTATTCCGTAGGAAAGATCAGTGTCTACATCCACACCAAAGAGAATAAGAAAATCACAGTGGTAGTGGTGGTAGCAAGTACTGTAAACTTCCATGATTTAAATGGCCAGTATGTTCCACTTTCTACACCAGGCATTTAATCTTAATACCACCATGAAAAAACAGTTATCATCCCTGTTTTAAAGTCTCACATCTACAAAATACTAGAGTTAGAAGAAATGCAGACAAGTCAATGAGAAATAACACTCCAGAGATAAGAGGTTTGGTGGCAGAATTCGGAAGCTACTAGTGTACCAAAGGAAAAGCCCACCAGGTGAGCATGCTTCCTAATATCGGACAAGAGGTTTAAATTTATTCTTTGTGAAATGAAAAAAAAAATGTGAATGATTGAAAGTAGGGGGCAGATCGAATCAGGTTTTGTAATTCAGAGAACGAATTGCAGACAGGAGAAATGGACCACAGAGTGCCCAGATAAACGGCAAGTCAAGTCGTGAACCTAAGTGTTGATGATGGTCTTAGTAAGCTTTAGAAATGTCGATGAATGTGGTTAGTGGGGGTGGGGACTCACTGAGAATGTTGTCCATGCTAAGATTGTGTGGACAGAGAGGTCTCTTCACTAAAATAGAAGTCACACGAGAAGTCACTGGAGAAGTCATGGGAGAAGGAAGTGTGTGGTGTGTGTGTGTGTGTGTCTCTGTGTGTGTGTGTGTGTGTGTGTGTTTGGTGAAGGGTGGTTAGGAGATGAACCCTGGTTTTGGACACTGCACCATGGAAATATCTGTAAGGTAAGTAATGGTTTCACCTCGGTAACTGGCACGTGACTGTAAGTTAACCACTAAGGTGAGAAGCACTAGCTGGGAATATAAACAGGGAGCTCATTGGCACGGACTTGATTTTTCCTTTAGGTAGCACTGGTCTCTATCACAAAGAGGATGAAAGAAGCGCCGCCTGCCCTGCTCCTGTAAGCTGCTGGCTACAGAAATTCTTCCGGGCCGGATGAAACATGGTAGTTCAGCCCCACAGTGAGTGTGAAACCCATCAAATCTGGAACCACAAATTCCGAGGCCATTTCTTTCATCTTTGTAAACCTCCAGGTAGAGGAAAGCACACTGGACTCTTCAGACCCACGACTCCTAAAGAACACGTGGGTTCCCTTGTTGCATATTTGTTCATCAGACCCACTTCCCAGACCTACCTACAAATCATGCCATTCTCTTTGACTTATCTCTTTTGGGGCCAAAGGACACTGATCTTCCTTGCAGCAAGTACTACTGCTAGACTCGAAGAGCTTCCCAGTGGAGTATATGAGACCTAGAAGAAAGCAATGCTAAAAAATAATGTTAGCTTTCCATTAAATCTACTTTTAGTTATCACATCTTCCTACCTCTTAGCTGATCTCTCTCCTACTTGTACATTACCTGGAAATTCTCAGGATCATCCATTGATCTGTGCACAGATTTCTCATCTGACTTGCAGCCATGGTCAGTTTGTTATGTCTGCAAGTTAAAACCCTGCCCATTTTGAACCTGAAACTCTTAACTAGGGAAATAGAACAAAGGAAACTTATACTAATGTCTGGCCAGGTAAAGCCTTAAGAAGCCTGAGGAGAGTTTGAGTATTATCTGGCCTCTATATTACTATCAACACCATTCTTCAGCAAAGCTCTTTACTTCCAACAACATATTCATTCATCTTTCACATTGTTTTGTATCCCCCCCTGCTCTGCACTGGATCTCACCTCTCAGTGTCTTGCTTCTGCAGTAGCCTCCTAACTGGTCTCCACACTTCCATTTCATTTACTTTGTTTACCAATCCTGGGTAATTATCCGAAATGCCTCTTTTTGTGCACTGCTCTCCTCTGCCATAAATGTGAGCTGTGGGACTTAGCTTCCCATAGGAACTGATCCAAATTCACCAGCTAGCAATGTAAGGTCCTCTGTAGCTGAGGACACAGTACTGCTCCCTTCAGCCAGCACCATCTCTACCCGGAATTCTCCTCTGCATGCCCGCAGCCTCATTGCTATCTTTTTCCTTCTCATCTGCTGTTCTGTCCACTTAAACATTCTCCTGGATACCAGTCCTAGTGTTATCCTTTCTCGAAACCCAAACTGAGTCCATTTCTCATCTTCAAAGACAAACTTTCACAATTAGTTACTGATTTTTTTCTTTCTAAATATTTACAATACACATGTGGAAAAAATTGTAAGTGAAATCCTGGATGAGATTACCAAATCATTTGGCTCACGCCATCTTATCGAATAGATCAAGCCCTCCCACGTTAAATTGACTTTGCCAGTCTACACAGCGGTCTCACATTTTATATTACACTCTTTGCTACTCTTGAAGACTTGAATTGTACTGAGGGAAAACTCCTTTTCTCTGCCATTTCTTTGGTGGCCTCCACAGCATCCCATGCTCAAGTGAACTAATTAAATTGAATTGCACTCCCCTTGAAGAGTTCATTTATGCTCTTCATTTCAAGAAACCCGATGCTACGTTATTTGAAGACCTAAGCATCCGTTTTCTGGATTTCATTTTCTTTTCCAAATTTGGAATTTTGTGTCGTCTTTTTTCAAGCGAGCACAGTATTTCAAAATAAATTGGGATAATAGTCACCGTACTGGACAGGTTCTCGTGGCTGGGAACACGGTTCTACCTGAGCGACAGCAAAAGGGCAAAGGACACCTGCAGGTCACCGCCTCTGAACGTGACTCAGACGCCCGTGAATTTTCACAGTTCGTTGTGCAGCTCCTGGGCAGGCTCACAGCAAGCGGCGCTTTCCTTCCTCCCCTGAGAGAGTTTACAGGTCACAGGAACAGCTATTAGGAATTCCTTGTTTCCCAGAGGGCTTCAGAGGGGATGGAGTCCTGGAGACGCCACTACTACAAGTGAAACCAAGAAGTCAGCAAGGACATAACGGAAGTTATTTTATAGAAGCTCTATCGGATATGCATTTTTTAGGTTTCAAGCCTTAATGACACATTAAACCATTATTCCATTTTTATTATAACAGGACAAAGCCCTTTAAACTTCATTCTATCTGTTTTACCTGTAATTATTGCTGTGGTGATAAAGCAAATACCCGCCCCATATCCCAGATGTTGTGTTATGAAGTCATTTGTTTATTACTGATTTATTTATATTACCTCTTAAAATGTTTTTTAATCAAAATTTATTTATATAGGGAATATTCCAAACCAAGTTATTTATCTTTTGGGGAGGTGCATAGAATTATAGCCAACCACAACAGCAAATGTCAGTTCCTAGAGCAACAGCTCACACATGCTCAATAAAAATGCTACAAATTATTATGCAGAGTTTTAGAGTGTTTAGTAAAAGCTTGATCGTTTTCTGACATGCCTCTTTCCAATTTCTTTGTGTGCTTCACTTCAAGGGTATCAGGGCACATGTGAAAATGACACCCTTTAAGCACTGCCAATTTTTACATCCACTGTTCATAACATGTCTGAGCTATTAGGATGGAAAAAACCCGTAAATCACACTGACATGAAGGAAAACAGTCAGTCAGCTTAATTCAACATGAAAATACTTTGTCCTTCCCAACGAAATAACCTAAACAAACAGCTGAAGAAATAGTTTTGAAACACAAAATCATTGTTCAAATGTTTCCTTTCCGCAATAATTTTGCTTAGAACAGCCTCTGCCTGAGGATATTTGGCTGGTGGCAAGACTGAGTGAAGAGGCAATTCTCTGCCACAGTTGAGATTTACAGAGCTTAAAATCTGGAAGCTTTTGGGCATTCCCACAGAAACCCATTAGGGCAGCCGGCAGATTACAGGTCAGAGTAAAATGTGGGTGAATTGCCATCTTTTGCCTCCAGTAGATGGAGCACATGATTGGGACCAAAATGAGCAGTCTTGCTACTCAAATCAGGTTAAAACCAGCTGAGCAGATCAAACCAGGGAAACGATGCCCTCTTACCACGTCCAATTCAACTTCGAATAGGAGGCACTAAGTTTCAACAACTCAAAAGTACTGATCAAGCAGAAAAAAGATAGAATCAAACCTCTACAACAATCTGTTCCCAGAGTGAAACCTGCAGCCAAGCCTAAGGCCAAAAAGTGTAGATGCCCTGTTTGTTAGGCTACGGAAAACGACAGTTCGTCTTGTGGTCTTAACATTTTACAAGAGACTTGAAAAGTACCCAAACCCCATAAGAAAACTCCAGTGGGTGGTTTAAAAACTCACTTATTTTAAAGCAATATTTATCTCCAAAATATATGCCAAAATAGGCAATTTTGCTGTCGTTGATAGGAGATGAGTGGGATGGTGGTTATGGCTTTGTGCCTTTCGTAATAAATACTTAATTGAACATCAAGTCAACTTGTCTAAAAGGGAAGATCAACTGAAAAAGAGGCCTGGGCAAAGTAGGTACGGCGTACTCACACAGTAGCTGTATTTGTCTGCTGCTTACCCCTAGGTAAATTAAGAACCTTGATTTTTAAATATATGGACGGCAAGCCATGAGTAGATTATGTAAACAATTTAGGGGATGGTGCCATTGTTTCAATTAAAGAGAATTAAAATGGTACCGTGTATAAAATAATAGAATCCAATGGTGTGTACAGATATGGTGTCAGTAAATCCAGAGGAGTAAGAAACTCTGAAAACTCTCCCCTCCATCAAAGCAATAAAAACAAAAGCAAACTGACAGAAACAGCTTTCCCGGCAGCCTAGAAATCAAACAGGCTTGCAGCAAAAGGGGAGCTGGTTGAACCTTAAAAACAGTAAACTTTGCACATTCTAACTTGCTTTGTTCTCCTCCTTTCTTCCCACCGCAGCAGTAGACTTGAAAACCAAAATCCACACTCAGCAGAGGCGTCAGTGGACTCAGAACTACTGGAGGGAACCCAAAGAGAGTGAGGTTGGAATTTCCTCAAACCACATTCCCAGAGAATGGTCATTATTTGAGCTGTCTGATGGTTTCTGGAAGAACCCACTCTCCAGCTGGCTTTATTTGTCTTGATTGTAGCTTGCCTAGTTAAAAATAATCAGAGGCGATTGCTGAATCGTGCAGATACCTGAAACAGTAGATAGTAACTGGGGCAAACGACAGGCTAACGCAAAAAGGAAAATGCTGGAGAATGAAGTGTCCTTGGAGGCTTTGGAAAGTTCCGATGTGTCTCCAGACTCTAGAATGCCACATGCACGCAGAAGCCCTGAGCAAGCCCTCAGGTCACACTCTACCTGACCCTGTGTCTGTACAAGCAGGAAGTTGCACACTCAACTCACACACAGCCCTACAAAAACCACTAAACTGCACACTTTAAAATGGACGTGCCGTGAGAATATAACATTAAAAGAATCAAATCAGACACACAAACTTAAATATCACATGGTTTCTCTTATATGATGAACCCAAAATGTAAATAAATTAAGAAGCAAAATAAAAGATAAATCATAGGAAGCAGAGAGATCCATCTTTTGTAAAAGGGAAAAGGAACAAGAGATAGAGGGAGAGGAAAGGGAGAGAAGGGGGATTAAAAAAAAATTAAGATGTCTTATGTACATGTGGCAGACTTAATGTCATCAACTAGAGCAGGAACGCCCAGCTGAACTGAGTTTGTGGGTTCTGGGGATAGCGGATGCACCTGAAGGTTATTGCCCACACAACATAAAGGAGAACGGGAGCAGAAGAACGGGCTGTCTGTTTCCCAGGAGAAGCTCTGTTGCAGCTGTTTCTCCTGAAGAGAACTCAACTGTTCTTGTCACAGGAGGAATCTGGGGCCTTGCGTCATTGGGAATGGCTGCTGTTTGCTTCGGGGGAACTCCGGTCCTCATCTCCACTGTGAGTGTCGTACCCTGTCTCCAGTACAGATTTCTTCAGCCTTTAAGTGCAGACACGGGTGTACATGAGACATTTTCCTGGGCTCCCAGCTCTTGATTGGATCTCTCGGGTCTCCAGTGCATAGATAGATGTTCTGTCCTCTTCGTGCATTTGGCTTGTGTGTGTGGATGTTGTAATTTGTAAATATCCTGTATTAAATCTACTTTCTTCCAAACCATTGACTCTAGAAACGTAAGTAATACAAGAAATTGGTACCTCAGAAGTGGGATTCTTTCTGTGATGTTACCTGGCCATGTGACCTAAGAGTCTTTGGAATTAATTTGGAAAGGTTTTGAGAGACTAGCTGTAGAGGCAGCCCTGGAATGCTCTAAACTTATTATATGGGAGACTCTGGTCAGAGCCCAGAAAACCAGAGTAACTGATGGAAATGCTGCCGGTTAGCATGAGGCTTGGAGGGCCTCTGTTGAGAAACACTGCGTTGGCTGCTGGATTCCAGGCAGTATATGTGTGCTTGGGCAGGGGTCAGTCTGCATTTTGCTTGTGTTTGGAGATATTGCCTGGGTGGCAGAAAAATTTCAGTGCAGACTTGTGTTGGGACGGCAGCATAGTTACTGTTGCAGGCTTTTAACTGGATCCATGTTGGAAATCAAGAGCAGAGTGACTTCAAGTGTTTGGCCAGAGGGGTCCTTGGATTGCAAGGATGAGAAGAGGAGAATGTGGTGTGGAGAAGAAACAGGAAAATGGAAAAATGATTTAAGGCCTTTGACCAGAAGGGAAGAGCGTATCTGGGGTGCAAGAGATCCTTTGGGGCATTTCTTAGTGTTGTCGTGTTCTGTTGTTAAAGTTTATGGAAGCCAAAGGAGTTTTAAAATTTGAAGCCATATTTTTTAATATAGATGCATTGTGTTGATATATTGTACTTTCTAAACAAATTATTGTTTTAGAACAAGCAAGAGAAACAGATTGGAGTTGTTGTATATTTGTACATATATTTATAATTTTTGGACACTTGTTTGTAATCAGTGTTGAGAAGACTTTGATATTTGTTTCTGATGTGGGAACAAGTGCAATAAGAATTGTATTTTTAACATATCTTGGTCTATTCAGATGTGTGCCTAACTCTTTATAAATCTGCCACTGGAGACTGTGGTTTAAAGAAATGTGTCTTGTTATCAATTTGACCGGGGTGGATTGTGGTGGACTTATTATTGTGGTCAGCTTGAGCAGGAACACTCAGCTGAACTGAGTTGGTGTGGTGCTGGGCATTAGAAGAGCCACCTGAAGGTTATTGCCAACACAATATAAAGGAGAAGGGGAGCAGAAGCTGGCACCAGCTGTTTCCCAGAAGACGCTCTGTGTGGCTGGTTCTCTCAAAGGGGAGTCCGCTGTTCTCTTCTCAGGAGGAGCTCAGGGTTTTACTGTCATCGGGGATGGCTACCGTTTGTTTCAGGGGATCTCTGGTGTTCCTCTTCACTGTGAGTGCTGTCCCCTGACACCAGTAAGATTTCTTCAGCCTTTTAGGGCAGACATGGAGGTACATGGGACAGTGCTGCGGGCTCCCAGCACCTGATTGGATCTTTCAGGTCTCCAGTGCATAGACAGATGTTCTGTCCTCTTCGTGCATTTGGCTTGTGTGTGTGTGGATGTTGCAATTTGTAAATGTCCTGTATTAAATCTTTCTCGCAAACCATTGTCTCTAGAAAAGTAACTAATACAGTACGTGTTAACTCCCCATGATGAATGTAATCATTATGTGCTGCAAATACATACTAACAAAGACAAATTTTAAAATTATAAAAAAAGGAAACAGTCAAAATTTTATGATAAAAAATTATATTTATCTCAATTTAAAAAGCTTATCCAAGCTTCAAATAATAAAAAGTAAATCATTATTAGTTCATCCAAAATTCAAATAATAAAAAATAAATCAAAGTAGGCAGCACTGACATGTTGAGTGAAGAAAAAAGCCTGATACTTCACTCATGCAGTTAAAATCCAGAAACTAATCTACACTGATAAAGCTCCAGATAGTGGCCTCCTCTTCTTAGGGTGCTGAGTATAAGAGGACGTGAGTCAGCTTTCTTGGTTCCTATTACTGTTCCATATCTCAATCAAGTCTATAGTAATACATACTCCCATGTACAAATTTGTCAAGTTGAACACTGAGTTTGTTTGCTTCATTCTGAATTACAACTCAATAATGATACAAAAATTAATGTAATGAGTTAAATATTGTTTTGTCAAATTTTTGCATTCATTGAAATACATGTATGTGTGTACTAGGTCATGATATAAAACATGTTTATTGCTGGAGGCATGAACAAAGTGTTTAAAAGTCTTGAACTAAAATATTAGAATTCTATGAGGAAACTAACCTGCGTTAAGATAAGAGAAATTTGTCCTTACCAAATATATTTCTGTGGATACAGCTAAAATGATACATAAGTGTTGCTGTAGTAAGTTAAATATACGATGGCTCAAAAATATTTGGGGCTCACCATCAACCCTTGAACGTTAGCATCAAACACTCTTTTGCCATCTTCATTACTACATATAACCAATATTGTCCTAACATGCACTTCTATGTTATTTTCCTTTCCCAATTATACAATTCTGAAATCTATTGATTAAATTATTTGATTTTATTTCTTGTAAAGCTTTATAGTAATTTGGCACTTAATAGATATTGCAGATAAGGAGGAAGAAGAAATTAAGACATTGATGAATATCTTTCTTTCCTATATCTACAAGGAAAGCCATTCTGTGGGCAGCAATCATCTGGCTCCCCCCATCACCCCCATAGGGGCTGGAGCAAAGCTAACAAGTCTTGCTGATGCTCACTTGTCTTGGTGTGCTGTGAATAATAAAAGTCTCCATCTCTGAGCCAAGAGTTTCGTGTCTCCTGCAATCCACAAAACCTTGGCCTAGCTACTGTCACAAGGGGTGTGCTTGAGGCTGTATCCGGCAGGGGGTGCTATTTCACTGGGATGCCACCTCTTTGTGTCTTCAGGTGGCTTTGGGGCCTGTAAAATCCTTTTTCTCCTTCAAGGATTTTGTTCTTGTTGTTGCCGCTGCCGCTGTTGTTTCTGCCCGACCTGGAGGAGCCAGTACAGGCAGCCATCCCTGACGGAGCAAACACCCTCTGGCACTTATGAGAGGGAGAAGTAGGCATCTACCTTGCTATATCATGATATACTCTGATGTGGAAGACATAAAAAAGGGTAGTTCATTGAATTAAGCCAGTGGGCTACCTCACGATGTCACCTAATGTCTGAGGGCAACTGTAAGTCCTGTCAAAACTTCATCGGAGAATCTGAGTACCATCTTTCCCAATGGGAAGGCAGAGCAAGCACGTAACAAGTGCACGGGGCAGGGCCACACCCACAGCGCCAGAGCATTGCGGTCTTCCCACAGGGAGCCTATGGTGGGGTTCAGGGGGGCAGGGAGGTTTACCCCTAAACTCTTACTTCATAGGCTGTGCCTGCTGTGGTTTGCACCCTAAATGTCTCCATCGGCCCAAGTGTTAAAGCCTTTGCCTCTAGCTTGGCACCGTGGGAGAGGGGACGAACATCAGGAACTCTAAGAGGTAGGGCCCAGTGAAGGGTTTTATGTCATCGGGGTGGGGCCTTGAATGGAATTGTGGATCTCAGTCCTCTTCCTCTCTGTCTGTCTGTCTGTCTCTCTGTCTCTCTCTCTCTCTCTCATCCTGACCATGAGGTAAATGGTCTAGCTATACCCCACACCATCACCATGATGTGCTGCCCTCCCAACCTTCAAGCAATGAGTCCACTCAATCACAGAGTGAAACCTCTAGAACTGTGAGCCAAAATAAGGCTTTACGCTTTTCAAGTTGACTTGTCTCTGTTACCTTTTACAGTAAAGTACAGCACTGCTTTCTTCCCTTTGCACCTCTGACATCTGAGCACCTGGGTCAAGGGACTCCATGTTGTAACCTGCACCCTGCACGGTGGCTCGTGCCTTAGAGCCCGGGCTGGGGTAGGCACCCTGAACCAGGCTCTGTCTTCACCTCCGGTCAGGTCAGACTGTGGTGGGGATGAGGGCCTCGTGCAGCTGCGTCAGCCCTGTTAGAGACCAGTTTGCCTTCAGGTGAGGTTTCCTTTGCAGATCAATGAGACAAACTTTTAATATTTTCGCTCCCTCCAGACTTCTTTGCCAAACAGCACGTGTATCACTGTTGACACGATCTTTGTCTTTTCTCCTCTTGCCTGGAGACAGTGGGCAATAATGAAAATACTGTTTGGGCAACTTGTGTCATCCTCCCCCTCACCAGCTGGCCTCTTCAATAGGGAGGACCCTGGCTCTGTCCCTCCTCTCCTGGGAGAGTCCTCTAATCCCTGAATCCAACTTTGGAATTCCTACTCCTGCCTACGCCAGAAAGTCCTGTCTCGATTAGCACTCTTGCCTTTTCACCCACCGTCTGAGTCTTGAACTGATTTTATCTCCTTTCGAACTAATTAAGTTGGCCTATAAGTATTTCAAAAATACTATCAGTAGACTCAAGATTTCTGGGCCAGAGATAGCACAAGGGAGAACTCTCCTCCACGACCTTTACTACCGCCTGCTTCAAGTTAACTTGTGTCCTCCACAGAAGAGGCGGCGACCCTACACTCAGCTCTTTTCCTGGCCTATTTCACTGAATCAGCATACAAGCTCTGAGTCAGACACTATTATTCTCACCTTCATTTTATAGATGAGAAAACTAGCATTCAGGGAGTTTAACAGGCCAAA
Source organism: Hystrix cristata (assembly GCA_004026905.1). Classification (NCBI taxonomy): domain Eukaryota; kingdom Metazoa; phylum Chordata; class Mammalia; order Rodentia; family Hystricidae; genus Hystrix; species Hystrix cristata. The sequence continues at coordinate 13,708 of PVJO010014690.1, read as the reverse complement.
ATCACACCGCGAGTACAGAAACCCAAGTCTTACCAAAGGGCCACTCTCTTGCTGTCTTACAGTGTCTCTCTGGTTGTTGATTCTGGATTTCGCAATGTCCTTCAGAACACTTCAATAAATGTGCATTCACCAGGGTCAGAAACTTGCGCAAATCCATGTTGATAGTTTAAGTACAAGAGTTACAAGCACAGAATTATTTCAGTCGAAACTACCCAGGTGAAGTTGGTAGTAGGTGCACTTTCTGTGTAGATCCTGCTAAAATGTCCATATCTGAAAGGGTCACAGTTTCTTTGGTTTGGGAAAACTGTCCTAGTTTAAATCTGTATTTCTCAGTGTTTATTCATAGTGACCCATAAGGTGTCCAGATAATGATTTTTCATGATGTTTAATTTTTGTTTGTTTGTTTGTTGAGACAGCTGCTCATCGTGTAGTTTAGGCTGGTCTTGAACTCACCATGTAGCCCAGGCTGGCCTTGAACTCACAGTGGCCCTCCTGCCTCAGCCCCTGTATACTGATATGACGGATGTGTGTCTAGCTCATGTCATACTTTTATTGTGAAGATAGTTTTCTTCAAAAGTTTTTAGAAAAGTAAAAAAGAACTAATTGAGAAATCTCATATATGCAAGCAAAATTTCAAACTTACGTATCAAAGCAGTCTTTTCCAAACCATTGGTTTGAAAATTTGTCTGCCCATCAAACCTGAAAGCCATTTTCCAAAGTACGTCATTGCTCTCCTAATCATTCTTACCTGTTTCTCTATTTCCCCATAATTCAGTTACACTCCACACCCGACAGACAAACACTGGCCAGTGTCATAATAAATAAACTAGAAAGTAACAAAAACCCAGTTGTTAAGACATTTAGTTCTGCTGCTGAAATAATATTCATGTAACAAAAGCTCTTGACCCGAACACTTGCTCTGTACGTGTCGTTAAACAAGTCTTGAATATGCAAAATGAACTGTAGATCAATTTCCACCTACACATTCGTTACATAACAACATGCCCTCAAGTATCTGAAATAATGTTACAGTGAAACAGTCATAAAAACAAAAATCACAAATTAAAATTATAAATATATATATGCATACACATGAGATAAAATATAAAGAAATTAATAGCATTCAATTAAATTTTTCATCATTTCATTGGTGGTAAAATTGCATTCGTTTATAAAAATAAAATGAATAATAATAACAGCACTAAAGAGAGTAGACACTACTTCCAGGAGGCTACCTAAATGGGGAGAGGGTACACCCTCAAAAAACTGCGGCATAATCAGATTGTTTCCAATCAGTTCCAACTACATGTGGACTCTCACTCTGTTGTATATAAATAAAGCAGGAAGGGAAGAGGCTAGGGTAAGAAAAGGGATAGGAAGTGAAATTCTCATTTCGGCTGGACACCTGCAACAGAAGTATAATCACTTTATGGGTTAATGTACACACAAACCCATGAATATGGGAAGTGATATGGTTTGGTGGTGTTTTAAAACCCATGTGCACTTTCAGCAGAAGATTAGACTGTCTACAACCCAGCAGTATCCTGAGAGAACAGATTGGGCTGCTTTAGTTTTGATGGGATAATATGTAAGACCAGAATGTGGAAGTTCTTTGCATAGGATTGTAGATCTCTGAGGTAGGCAGCTCAAGAGGAAGCCCTTAAAAGTAAAGTGGTACCACCACTCTGGCCTGATGAAGATCAGGGGAAAAAGGAGAGGAGAAAAAATAAAAACACAAATGGGACTTCAGTTTTAGCTTTGATATGCAGAGCATCATGGACTCATCACAGAAAGAACATCTGGCTGCATTCATTTTTATATCATTAGGACATGTCCTTTGCATTGCTCTCTTCTGGGGTAATCATTCAAATTGTCCACCACTATACAAATCACCAGGCTTGCTTGGAAGAGTGACCCTTCTGGAGTGAAATTCATGGTACCTAGGAGTCCCTAAGCACTAAAATTAATCATAATACACAAATATGCACAGAAGCAGTCATACCAATAACAATGATTGAAAAGCTCCACGCATTCAGATTTATCTTATTTAGCTCTTGGGCAAGTCACCTGACCTCTTTGACTAGGTTTTATTACAATTAAAATGGGCAATCAATTCTTCCCTACTGTTTCCTGAGAATATAAAATTTTATACATTTTAAATAACTGTGTAGGAGTTCAATATTGTAACACTGAACATGTGGAATCTTCCTAGAGTCACACCAAAATATTCCTTAATTTTTGTTAAAAGAATAAAATTCCATTTCAATCATCTTTCCTTTGTATATTCTCCCTTACAATATTGTTACTGTACATATTTTGCAACCAGCAGACATACATCTTGCTGAAGGACAGATTACAGGTAAAGCAGCAGCTTGGACTCCAGAAAGCACAGAACACTGTACGCAAGAGACTGATCCCTCACAGCTAAGAAAATCCAGCTGGAAGGTTTGGCTGCTGCCCAACATGTTATTCAGCCTGTACACTATCTGGATCCACTCGGCCCGGCAAGCTAAATGAGAACTCTCCCTGGAGATAACTCTGTTTCCTTTCATCTTCCACACTGAAGTCTCTCTCTTGATAACACACTTCCAAAACTTCAATTTCCAGGTGAAGAGCAGTGGATTTGTGGTTATAAATTGCTGTTCTTCCTCACGCTCATCCACCTTTTCAGAAAACACAAAAAATGGCCAACAAATTCAAATAACCTTGTAACTCACATAATAAGATTCTGTGGAGCCATCTTGGAAGCCATCTGCCTTTCTCATTGTTCAGCTCTCTGTTAGGAACGTCAAAATGAAGTAAACTTTTCAAGGAAAATGACAGATAATTAATCTCCCAGGACAAAGAGGATGGAGAACAATTTAAATAGCATCTCCTATCATTTTTAGTCATAAGTGCGTTTTGAAAGCCAACAGTATTAGAGCTGAAAACATGAGACCCTTTCAGACAAAAAAGAAAACGGTACACTTTCGTTGGCATAATTTTGTTCCAGTTTATAATCATTGTTGAAACTTTAAATGTCTTTTATAGATTACCTAGTACCTAAAAAAAGAATAGGGAGACAATGTGTATTTAATGAAGATTTAGATCCCAACTGAAGCTACCTCCCAAGATTTATTTCCTTAAAAAAAGAAACAAGCCTTATGTAATTTCAAGAATAGCCAAAATTTTTCTGAACCCTTTACTCCCAAAATGAAATTATATATGAGGTTCTCACATAGCCGAATTTGCCACACTTATTTGATAGATGTACTCCGATATATCCATTTTGGAGATCCATGCCTTTGCCCCAAACCTTTATTTCACTGGATAAGTGCATGACTATCCTCAGATATGACCTGCACTCCCCGTGTTTGCCCTTCGTGGTGAGTAGGCAGAATTTTCCTTCCACTGTTTTTTCTACTCCTAGATCTTGCGGCTTCGCCCACATGCCTGGGTTCGGTGAGTTACCTGACTCTCCCTGTCCAAGATGACATAGATCGTGTCCAAGTTTTAATAAACAAGGGGAAATAAAACAATAAATTAAGTCAAATGGCAAGAAACATTAAAAAGAAAGCAGTCAAGTGACCAATTTTGGTGGTTAGTGTGGGATGACGATTGACAGGCTTTGGGATCCACTCAGCAGATCGGTGGATCACTTTTCTGGGTGTGTCTGCCTGATTCGTAGAGGCACAGCTTCAGGGTCTATGGCCAGTCCTCACCTTCACCTACCATTAACAGAGTAGCTTTGCTCCTTTAAATCCTTCCACCAAGACTTTTCTGCCTTAGAGCCAGCTGACCATGGACTGAATCTCTTGAAACTGTGAGCCAAGTTAAAACTCTCCTCCATCAGGTTGTGGATGCTGAGTATTGTGTCTCAGAAGGCAGACTAATACATCAGGGTTCGTGTGTGGATTGTAAATAAGACTCTTTAGAAACCATGTTTTACCAATTCTGAGCCATACTCCCAATCAAAGTGAAAGCGTACACATGGGAACTGAAAATAAACATCCTTTGATGCTATGCTGCTCAGTCAGGAGCAAGGGACAGAATGTAGTGGTTATAAGGAGATATCTGGAGCCTGGAGTCTGGCTTCTAATCCTGCTCTGCCCCTGCTGTGTCCTAGGACAGGTTACTTAAACTAGAAGCGCTTCCTTTTACTTACACATTAAGTGGAGAGAGTTTATCTGCACCAGAGCTGTGGTAAGAATGAAAATCAATTACATACTGAAATGTTTAGGTTAGTGTCTAGCATGCAGTAGAGGATCCAGTTAAATTAACCATTAGACATTATAATATTCACTTTAGCCCTTTGCAATAAATCCCCCATACTTTAATCAAAACAACCAACTTGGATGATTCCCAAAAAAAAAATCAGATAAGTTGATATAACAAATTCCATTTCTTAATAAATCAAAATACTATCAAATTGACTCAGAATTTAAGATGGAATTCAAACCCTCTGCCCTGAATCTTGGTTAACTTAGCAATCAAAATACACCTTTACACCTATTATTCTTTTCTAATTACTAAAGCTACCATTATTAGTCTCTGCGATCACCATGTAGTGAAAATGGTAACAGTCTATTGCACACTCTCAATCGAATGACCCAAAACTTTCAAAATAGGTAAGTCTAACTATTCAAAACCAACACTGTCATAAAAACAACAGAATAGAGCTCACTACTTGAACAGTGATCAAAATATAATTTCAGGAATAAATGGGAAATTTATCTTGACAGAAATTAAATTTTAAAATAGCAACAGAGTGTTGAAGGAAATAAGAAGAGGGTGGAACAAAACTAAAGGTGGCTCTTAAGAATTTGTGACCTGGACATGGGAAGTTTGGGACTCTGGAGGGCTACGGGAGAGGACAACAAGTGGCCTCTATTCCCAAGAAGTTTATGGTTCTCTAGTTACATGGTGGACTTTAATCGTGTCAGGCTCGGTGTTACTTACTTCCACATACGTTGTGTGGAGCAGATACTACAAATCGGTTCTCTCACCCCATGACAACATTCTTTGATCCTGCCTTCCTGTACCAGGCAGACTGAGAGACTAAAAGCTACGTTTTCAGATTCCTTTGAAGTTAGGAAATGTAAAGTGTTACGGTTCAGAATTTCTGCCCCCTTCATTGTTCCTAGCTGTGAAGCATCCAAAATCAGTTCTTTTGATTTGGTGAAGCTCTCTTATTTTATATAATGCTCTATAAAATGATTTTCTCTTTAAATTAGCTTAGTAGCATAGTTTGCCAAAGAAACAAAACTAAAAACCTGTGTGTGTATGTGTGTGTTTGCATGCATGAGTGCAGAGAGAGGAAGGGAGACCGAAAAGAGGGGGACAAGAAGGGGGAGGAGGAGGAGATGATGATGGTGATGACGATATGACACTCATTCACACATTTAAGGAACTTGGCAAGTCCCAACTCTAGGGGAGGCCAGCAGACTGGCATCCCAGGAAAGAGTTGCAGACTGAGCTCAAAGACATCTTTTTCTGGGAACATCAGTTTTACTATAAGGTCTTCGACTTGATTGGATGAGGTGCACTCACATTATGGAGGAAAATCAGATTTGCTCTAAGTCAGCTGATTCACAGGTTAATATCACCTAAGAGATACTTTCACAGAAACTTACAAGAATGTTTTACTAAATATCGGGATAGTATAACCTAACTGCATTGGCACCTAAAGTAAAATAAACCATGACAAGTAGTTAGAGTAGAATCGTATTAGTTCATGTTTGCGATACACAATGTATTCTTTTTGGTACACGTCCCTATGGCATCTTGATCATTTGGGGCCTCTTTAACCCCACCCACCCTCTCCCTCCTCCCCTCCCTCCAAAAAGTCTGCATGAAAACTCTACCATATCATTTCACATAATCCTTACAATAAACTGTAGGTTAAGAGCTACAATCCTGTTTCACTGACGAGGAAAATGGATTGGGGAACTATCTTCTACTGCACCGTGAAGCTAATGAGTGGCTAAGTATAAAAGCCAGAACTGCAGATTCATATCCAGTGTCTCTCAGTTACACTGCTGCAGACCGTCAGCCCACCAATAACACTTATAACGTGGGAAAAGTACGGCACATGAGTGAGGAGTACTAACCCTAACTGGAAAGAGAATTTTTATGTCTCGTATTTCTATAATTTGTGTCTAAACTGGGATTTTATGAAATTGGTGGTTTTGCAAGATAGGTAGGATTTGTGTATCCAACAAGGTGAGAGAGAACACCCTCCAGATGAAGGAGAAGCAGAGGGTGGGTGAGTATGGACACAAACTTGTCAGGACGGTGAGGAGTCTGGGAAGACTAGAAAAGTAGTAAGGGAAGAAGTTTGATATCCACGTTGGAATAGATTGTGGAAATGTCGGAATCTCTAACACAGGAACAAGACAGGAACATCCTGTCTTGATGAACGTGGTGTTCAGATATCACCCTTTTCTCCTGCTCCGCAGGTCTACCCCGGCTCAGCTCTGTATTTCCACCTGTTCCCATGACACATCTCACGACTGCCTCCTAGCTCTCATTCCGATACCAAACATTTTTCTCCCAGACAGGGTCTTTCTTAATGATGGTATTGGAATTTCTTCCAGCCTTTCCAATTGCATCCTTAATGTTCTCCTCTCTTTGTTACCTAGATCGCATGTTCAACAGACCCTCATTTCTTCATCTCAATTATCACTAGAGAGCCTGCTAAGGTTTAAATGCATCTCCAGGTGCTCACATTAAAATAATGTCTTTGTTTCTAGTAATAAAGTAAGATTGTAGAAAAATATGCTTGAACTCTCAACAGCCTGTGACTGGCTCTCCAAATTGTAAAGGTTATTTACAGTCTAGGTAGTAAAATGGCCACCCCTGCTCTAACGGTTTGGCATAATTCTTAGAGAGCAGTAAGTACACTAGATATATTCCCCAACCCTGCCCCCAGACAGAATTAATTATTCCCATGAGACTTGAAACTTGCCTAAAAATATGACATATTACATTGTTTTATAGCTAATTATTTATATCTCTGCCTACCCCTAAAGCAGGAGATTTTTAATCCAACACGATACTGCTTTTTCACCGTTAAGCTCTTACCCTCTTCCCTGTCGTATCCTCCTTCTGTGAACCCAATTTAGAGCTCATTATCTATCATTCTAATCACTGTTACAATCATTTCTTTCACTTCTCTTACTCCATCTGCCTGGCAAAGACCCGACTCTAGTTAAACCTACTAGTTCTTCTCTTCCTGCCTGTACCCAAACAATTGAACTTTACTGGAGACTAATTTAAAATCAATCTAATCAGTCTCACCGTAAGCACAAATATAAATTGCTCATGTAACACAATGTAGCAAACTCTGCATGTTTTCTTTTTATTTTTGGTTTAGCATGTTGAACCCTCTCCTGAAACCACTCGATTCCCTTTTCCTCCTTTACAGACCTGGTGATTTTATTAATACTTAAGAAGCTCATTGCACAGTAGTCGCTCCTCCCCTCTCGACAAACTTACCGATAGATCTCTGTTTTGCACATCTGCTTCCCTTCCTTCCTGTGACTATGAACCGGCCCTACCTGAACCCTCTTGCTTTCTGGATTTCAGACACTGTCACTGGCTGGAATTATACTCCAGTATTTATTAAAAAGGTTTTTTTCTTCCCTTTAAATTCCCTTTCACTTAATACTCCATTTTTATCCTCTTACAACAGAATCTCGCTCCCACCTTCTTTCCTCAGCCCATTCGTTAGGCTTCTTTTTTTACCGTTCCACAGAGACCGCCTTTGGTAGGGTAAACAGTGGTCTCCATACTGCCAAACTCTATGGACATTTCGCTGTTCTTATTTTGCTTGATCTCTTAATAACACTTAATATAACTGATTGCTCCCTCAAACCCCTTCTCCTTCCACCTTTCTTGAGGGGATTCTTCTTCCCATCACATGTGACTCTATTTCAGTCTTTTTTTCTCCCTCCTTCTCTCAACCTCTAACTCTTAATTTTACAGTCATCTGGGACTTAGCCCCAGTGATTTTTCTTCCTTACCTACACATTTAACTAGGCGATTTTATTCTAGTACTGTGTCTTTAAGTGTCACCTGCTTAGCATGGCGAAGAAGCACTCTGAACCTGGCTCAGTCTCCAGACTGACTTCCCTAAGTGCCTTTTGACATGTCTATTTTGGACGCCTAAGTAGGCACCTAAAAGCTATTATCGCAACAGAACTTCTTCCTGCCCTCAGGAACCCATTTCTCCACCCAATCTCTCTGTTTTAGGACTAACTAGCATTGAAGCAGGTATCCAAACCAAAACTCGTGAGAAACCTTTCATAATTTATCTTTGTTCCTACATCCCCTATTTGACCATTAATTACCAAGACCATTACCGAAGGAAGGATAGAAGGCAAGAAATGGAAATGAGAGAAGAAAAATGGCATTTCATAAAGAGTGTATTACTTGTTCCTATGTTTTTTAATCTGATGGCTAAGAAATATTCAAATTACTAGTAAAAAATTCACGAAATTTGAAAAAAATAAGTGCCTGTGTTTAGATACGGAGGGTCTTTGGGTTAAGTCTCAGTATATCAGAAATCCCTTCTCCAACCCTTTCATAACACTCTACAATGACTTATTTTATTGTTCAGGAGTGCTGTGGAAGTACTCTGTGCAAACAGAACACTGGCTTGAAATTCTAAAAATAGAAGGTTATTTCAGTATTCAGAACATATGTACAGTGTAGTTTTTCTTTGAAATTTCCTAAAATGATGACACACAAAATATTTAAGTAAACATTTAAGTATATAATGAAAGCTACACTAGTGAACATAATAAAGCATATTGTTTGCTAAAGTAATTACTTATGTTAAGTAAATCTAACTGTCAAGACAGGGGTCCCAGAGTACAGAGGCAAAGGGAGTAGATGTCACATAAATACAGGGGCTGATGGGGCTCTCTCCAGAGCCCCTCTCAATACAGTGTCTGGCCATCATGGCATGTGCCGTAAGTACACTTCTGCAAGTGGAAATGAAGCGTGAGCAAGCCATCCCTGTGTGAACCTTGTCAAGCACCTGGATATCGTCACGAAAAGTCCTTACTACCTCCATCCCTATTGCCATTCAGGCTGTGGAGTCCAGCATTACACAGACTGTCCTCATGCATGCTAGCTCCGTTCTTTATCAGTCAAAACAAACAGGTAGGAATTTCCCGTCTTGCTTACAGTTACTAAGAAACAGAAAGAATAAAACAAGACAAAACAACTAAACTACTCTGAATGTTTGTGCTGCCTCAGAATTTAGGTGGTGAAATCCTAGACCCAAAGTGACAGGATTAGGAAGTTGGACATTTGGAAGGTGAGGAGGTCATTCATAAAGGCACATCTTTCAGAATTGAAATTGTATCTCTTACAAAAGGGACTTCAAAGGTCTCCCTTGCCCCTTCCAGCAGGGGAACATGCAAGAAGTTGCCATCATCCTGAATGAGGGACCCCTTGTTAGATTTGCAACCTACTGGTGCTTTGAGCTTGAGTTTCCCAGATTTCAGACCTGTGAGAAATAAATGTCTATGTTTTATAAGGTACTTAGTCTGTGGTTCTTATTACAAAAGCCTAAGGAAAGCATGACAACTTTTACAGAAATCAAATTTTGCTCTTGGTCTGCCTCTTAGTAGGATTAAGGTATCACTGACTATTGCGGAGAAAACTAATAGCTATTAATTAAAGTTTTACATTCAAATTCAAGACCAACATGCTTCCAAGGAAATGGTGCTTGAGAAGTACTGTAGGAGGCACGAGGACCTCCTGCTGCCTTTGTTGGGGAACCAGTTATCTGTCTCTGATCATAGAGAAAGAGGAGTGCACTTGTTACATATCAGAAGAGTCAGACTTATTTCCTACAAAGTTGTGCAGTAGTTCCATGACCTGTACCAAGTCTCTCAGCTGAAGTTCTAGGCAAGACTCTAGCCTCAACCTCTGGTCCTCACTGGCATCCTGTGTGAGTGAACTATGCCCCCACAGCAAGCAGTTTTCAGTCTATCAGGAGTGCTTTTAGAAGAAGGCATAAGGTTTAGGCCAAATCCTTCATGCCTCATGGGAAATTCCCTTGGTAAAAGCAAAACTGTGGCTGAGTATTAAGTCTGTGTCTAAATATCACTTGTGACCAAACATTTCATTACAGAAAGCCCAAATATTGATGTGGCCACCATCACACAGCCAGTTAAAGCCCTATAATGTCTTACACTTAGAATCTTTTATCTCTAGAGGGAGAAAATCTCTTTGAAAATATTCTCCCCAGAGGCAACTGACAAGAAAGATTAGAGGTCACACAGTTTCTGTGGTTTCCATTGATCTCTGAATGGGAATAGCACATGCTATTAACGAAGTTGTCTGTCGAGCTACACACAAGGAAACTCCACGGTATCTCACTTGGGGGGGTAAAGTGGAAACTCAGCTGTTCTGAAACAGTTCAATTGCCTGCCAGCGTCAGTGTGGAGCAGCAATTTGATGTTTGTCCTTGAGGAAAAGTTTCATCTATTAGAGAAAATACTTGACTTCCCATCTCTATTGTGTCTATCAAACCAAACAAATGATGTAGAATTTTAATTAACACTGAAAAATATCTATGTAAGCATGTGTATAGAACACAAAATCATGACATAAATAAATAAAAACGTAAGTGTCTTAGTCATTTTCCTTGATCCTGAGACACAGTCCCTGACACCCACAACTTAAAGGAGAGGTGTATTTGGCTCACGGTTTCAGAATAATCACTCCTTGCATGGTTGGCCAGCTCCAGACAGAGTGCATTGGAGGAAGGGTCTGAGCAAAGGAAAGCTGTTCAAGTCATGGCAACTAGGAAGCAGAGATGGAAGGGAGGAGTCAAGGAGAGAGACACACCCTTCCAGGTCACACCATAATGACACACTCTCACCAGGCCCCACTTCCTCACACCAAGTCAGCCATATTGGCTCCATGATTCCATCACCTTCCAAAAGCCTCTCTATAAGCACATTAAGGCTTTGGGGTCACTGTCATCCAAACCAGAGCAACAAGCATGATAATTTCTGATTTATTCTCTTTTCTAAGAAGTATTATCTCCAAATAAAGATCATTTGAGCACCATTTGTTTTAAAAATCTAGTAAGATAATTACCTATGACTGGCAAATAGACGATCGTAGAGAAGTTTTAGCAGCTCTAAATGATTAGTCTGACTCAGAGTACAAATTTAGGGTAAAAGTGACCTAAAAATTATTGTCTGAGGGGGAAAAAATGGCAAAGTGAAATATTTCCTTTGTGGAAAGAAATTTCTTTCCCAGGAGCACTCTTCAAAAAAGTGTTCTCCATTCAATATTTTCACAGACTAAACATACCACAGACACCAGTCTTCTGGATTACCTTCTGGATAGTTCGAGGAAATGGTTAGAGTGACTTAGGTTTCACTCAATGTGGAGAAGAGAAGATTGAGACTGGCATGCAATACTAGTCAGCTCGTGCCAGTGGCATGTAGATCTTCATGGCCTGGAAGCCTGCTCCAAATTTTCATATATCAGAAAATAAGTCAGTTTCTAAAATTACACTGTAAAATCCATGTTAGTGAGCCCATGAAAAAACATTTGTTGACAGGAGGAATTAGCATTACATTGATTACAAAAAATAATTTTTCCTTCCTTTTCTTTTTTTAATTAACTTTATTGGTATATTTTAGATATACATAATGCTCACATTCATCATAGGGATTTTGTATCTGTACATGATAGATCTTGATTTTGCCCCTCCCTTCCTAAAAAAAATTTAATTTTTTTTCTGGTTATCATTTTGAAAACTCTCTGGAAGAGAAGAGCCAACCCCAGAGTAAACACACTATGATTCCTTCCATGTTGCGTGAGGATTTGTTATGATGTCTCTTTATTTTAATCTCCTAAATGTGGTAATAATCGTACTGCTAATTGTTGTGTTTTTCTATAGAAGAACTATTTCTTGGCATTATTTTTATAATTCCCTCAAATATTTTTAGATCTGTATTTTATCCTGAAATGTCACTGTCATCTAGTGGTATTAATATGAACTGTAGGTTTAAATTTGCCAGTAAATATAGTATATTAATTTATAAATTAAATTCTATTTTAGTATTTATATGGATGTACATACATATGCATGCTTAATCCCTGTAATAAGGCAATTTTAATTTAGAGCTGGAAGTCACAAATTTTAGGTCAGATTCTCCATTTTATTTGTTTAATTTTGAGCAAGTCATTTAACCTAAAACTCAGCATTCTCAGTGAATTAGAAGTAATTGCAGCCACCATGACATTTCATACAACTGTTGTAAAAAAAACACAACTGATAGAAAAATGCTTTGCAGACAGCCACTGAAATGAACATAAAGTCATATTTTAAAAAATTTATTTATATGGTGTTTACCTGTCCAACACACAAATCTTACCTAATTGCTTCATGTTTTCATGGAAGATCTGTAAACCTTCAAAATTTTTCAACTTCCAAAAAAAACCAATTTTCAACTTCCTAGGGATTAATGAATTGTTAAAATATGTGGTAGCTAACGATACACAGGAATACTGAAGAGATTAAGAATCACTGTATTAAACTTCTATTTTTCTGCTTTAACAATTTCAACAATAATTCTATTCCACTGGAAACATTAACATATGAATAGAATTGCATCAGTTGGGTATGCTAACATACTTTGCCCTCAAAATTATTATAACTAAGAGTCAGAGAAATTTGGTATTATGAATTTTAGCTCTGAAGCAGTTTTAAAATACAAATTAACAATTACATGCAAACACACACACACACATACCCCTTTTCTCTGCCTTCAGTTGACTACTTCTTTCCTTTATCACTGCTCCCAATATTAAGTCCTTGAATAAGTCTCATCTGTGTCGCCTTCCAACACTTTGCATATCAGCCTGGCCTCTCTCGGACTTTACCGCCCCGACCTTCTCAAGCCGCCACGTTGCCCACCATGACTGTTGCAATGGCGCCCGAGACCTCTGCACTTCCTCTCGGGTCCTTCCTCAGTCAATTCTCTGTGCAACAGAGTAAGTGAAGGCAAGTCACGTTACTCCTCCGCTCGGCAGCCTGCAGTGTCTGAACTCGGCAATGCAGAGAAAAGGTAAATAATATCGCCTATCCTGCTTCCTCTGCAGTATCTAATGCCTGCCTCCTTCGTGGCCTGATTTCCCTTTTTGTCGTTCTACCATTGCCCTTCTTCCTACGCTCCAGAATTGTGGTACCTTCCTGCCTTCTCAATCTTGTCTTTGCAAAAGACTTTATTTACCCAGTTTTGGATGATGGCTTTCACATAATTATGGTTTCCACCATTATCCAAACCAAATAAATGAATGTACAGCACGATCCGATTGAAAAATAGGCACTGGTCATGAAACGATGGCTTCCGGGGGCCTTCTGTCCTTGGCCCTCAAGAGTGCTCCATGAAGCCTCCATATCTACAAACTCTGGAGCAGCCCTTCCGGCCTCTACAGTGTGGAACTTCCGTGGAGTTTCTCTCTCCAGAAGTCCCTGCGTGGACGACTCCTTTGCGTTATTCACATTTCAGATCAGCCATTATCTGCTCAGCCGGCATTCACTGACCACAAATCTAAGTATCGCCAGGCACACTCCTTACATGGCCTCTTGTTTCTCACTGATTACAGCACCCTCAGAAAACTGGCAGTCACACAATAGGTACTCAATAAATATAAATTGAATAAATGCTGACATTTTGGTTATGCACAC
>PVJO010014689.1:0-47474 GCA_004026905.1 Hystrix cristata | reverse complement strand
TAAAACAATGGAATATTTCTCACCCATAAAAAAGAGTGAAACCCTGTCATCTGTGGCAAAATAAACAGAAATTAAGAACATTATATTAAATGAAATAAGCCAGGCACAGAAAGACAATTATGTACTCAATTAGTTTCTCATTCATATGCAGAAGCTGAAAGAGTCACTCTTAAAAAAGAGCATATAATAATTATTACTAGAGGGCAAGAAGGGTAGACGGGGGGAGGAGGAATGGGAGGTTGGATAATGGTGCCAAAATACAAAGATACACAATAAAATGGGTAATGACAATGTAGAGAAACTGGGGCCTTCATTCATTGCTGGTAAGATTGTAAAACGGTGCAGCTGCTGTGGAAACAGTTTGGCAGTTTCTCAAAATAATAAATCTGGCGTTATACTAACCAACAATTCCAATCCGAGGTTTACATCCAAGATAAATGCAAACTTATGTCCACACAAAAACTCATACATGAATATTCATATCAGCTTTATTTATAATGACCCCCAAGTGGAAACAACCCAAATGTCCATCAGCAAATAAACAGATGAATAAAATGTGGTATAAATACACAATGGGATATTAGTTTACTTTAAAAAGCAGTAAAATACTGGTATATGCCATAATGCACAAAAGACTAAAAATATTTTAACTGAGCCATGTCAAAAAGAACTACATATTGTTTGATTTAAGTCTGTGTTGAATGTTCAGAATAAGTAAATTTACGGAAATAAGGGTTGGCAAAGGCTAAAAACAAGGAGAAAGAAGAATGGGAAGTAATTGCTAATGAGTACAGGATTCCTTTGGATGTGATGAAAATATTCTAAAATTTAGGTAGTAGTGATAGTTATACAACTTTACGAATATAACGAAAACCAATCATACAGTTTAAAACAGTATATATCATGTTACATAGTGTTCCAAAACTGGAAACAACCTTAATGTCCACCAGAAGTAGAATAAATGTGATTCTATACTGCAAAGAGAAAAAGCAAACTGCTCCACTCACAATATGAGTGACTCTCAAAACACATACCGTGAGCAGAAGCGGCCCATGATAAAGTATGGATACAGTGGTGTTAGAAGTTAGAATAGTGGCGGGGGAAGGAATGAGGGGGACTTCTAGAGAACTGGTCAGATTTTATTTCTTCATCTGGGTCCTAGGTGCCAATTCCATGAATATTTTCTCTTTGTTGAAAAAACTCTTCAAGCTGTGCATTTTTGATTCATTCATTTTCACATGCATATTATATCTCAGTAACAAATTTATCTCCAAAAATAGTATTTCTGTTCTGTACTATTTTCTAAATTAACCAACCAGAAAATATAACAAAAAGGAATTAGATACCATTATAATTATTTAATTATGTGTGATCATTTGTTTATTGTCTAGCTCAGTGGCTCTCCTCTGGGGAAAATTTTGCTAATCTAAAGACATTTAGCAACATCTGGAGACATTTTTGATTGTCACAACTCGGGGTGTACTGCTGGCATCTAGTGAGTAGAGGCCAGAGATCCTGCTAAATATTCTACAGTGCACACAGTCCCACGATGAACAACTGTGCAGCCTAAAATATCAACACTGTCAAAAGCATGCTCTACCTCTGCCAATAGCTTTAGATCCCACCAAGAGACTGATTATCTGCTTAGTTTATGTCTTTTTGCCTAGAACCCATCAGAGTACCTGCTTACACAACAGATTCTCAATAAAAAGTTGTTGAATTAATAAATGAATCTGTCTCTGTTTCTCTTTGTCTCTTGATATACATAACCCTTCTATTTTTCTGTGTCTTCCTCTCTCTCTGTCTCTCTCTCTGTCTCTGTCTCTCTCTCTCTCTTTCTCTCTCTCACACACACACACACACACACACACATGCATGTGCACAATCAATCACAGTTTCAGTAGGTGGGCAGATGCCTACAGGATCTAGGGTCACTGCCATTTCTTTCTGACTGACAATCTGTACCTCACATTTTGAGAAAAGCTGCCTAAAAATTAAATTGAGGAAGAGTATTTTTAAGCTTTTTTCTGAGGACCCTTGAAAGAAGGTTCTGGCCTCTACTGTCTACTTTCAACTCTAAGCAGACAGCATTCAACAAGACATGGCTAATAAGCAAAAGTTTAATAAATGAAGCTGAAATTATCTGTATGAATTTGGACAAGTCAGTTAATTACTAAAGACTTTAGTTTTCTCATCTGTAAATTATGTGAATTAGACCAAACAACTTCAAGTCCCTTTCACCTAAAATTTGATGATTCAATGATTGAAAAAGGCAGAAATCGTAAATTCTAATGAGGTGGTATTTTGAGCTTTGCCAAACTGTGGAGTTTTCTATATTGTCTCCCTATTATAGCAGAATGCAACAGCTTCACTTGATACCACCAACAGGTGTGTAATTAAGCCTGATCTTTCTCCAGCATAGTTCATTTTCCACTGATGGGTCTACAATTAAAACAACTCCCTCCCCAGAGAAGGATACATCAGTGTTATACTTTTCATCTTTAATTACACTGGTTGAAGATGAGTAAATGCGCTGGAGATCCCAATTGGGAGGGAGTAGATTCATTAGGTGGTTGGTAATATGCCATCCAGTCTGCATTTCAAGTTACTGTATCTGCACAATGAAGATGGCCTTCAAAAAATCTGCTCAAATATCCCAATGATTAAGCCCATGCCCTACTGCCTTCCTGTGCACTGGAAATGTAATTGAGGGCTACAAAAGGTCTGGACTTCTCAAAAAGATAAGTACTGTGTCAAACCCAAAGCTAATTTACTCCTCCAGTGCCTTTTAGTAGACAGGCCAAAATACTGTGTTAATACTCTGCAGAAGAAAAGAGTTTCCAAATCATACTACTATCTCTAAGTAAATCCCCCTTAAAGCTCTCTCTCTTTTTTTCTCACATCACTGATACAGTCTCACTTCATCTATTCATTTGTTTACTTATATGTCTGGACACTTGCACAGGAATTTTAGTTCTGCATAAGGAGGGAGCGTCTGTTTCACTAAAATTTATGACCACTTGGATCACAGTGTCTCATTCATGACATCGAGTTAACAGTTGCTTAATGAATGAATAAATAGATTCCAAATATTTCTTTTAAATATACTTTTTTGATAGAGATTTGAGGGTCGAGATAAATGACACTGAGCCCAGTTTGCCAGAATCGGCCTTTCCCTGGCATTATAATTCTCTTAATACATGGTAGGATTGTAGTCTTTTGATTCCCAGTCAATATAATAATTTACTATTCAATTCCCATAGCTCTAAGTAAGTCATAGTTTTTAAATCTAGAACCCAGTCTGGTAATTTTGGGCTTTAGCAACATATCTAGGTGCTCAACACAACCTCCCCAGGCTCAATCTAATGACATTCATTCTTGTTTCTGCCAGGAAGCAATTGGTCACCCAAGCACTAATTCCTCTGTGCTCCAACCTGTCTCCCAGCTATTAAGGACAAACTGACGTCTTTTTTGGGCAGGAAAGCATAACAGAAGGTGCCTAAAGGGGCCTGCAGATACAAACTTTTCCTGGCCCCAAACTCAGGTCCTGGTTTGTTTCCCACCTCCCACCTGAACACACCATCCTGACTGTGGGAATATCCTTAATTAGAAGCAGAGAATTATGATTTTCCAAATCTGTAAAACTAGATTCATACACCCACCTTGGACTCTGGGCTGCCAGCAGAAAGAGTACATTTTAGCAAAGACCATTTTTCCCTCTCTGTCTTCAGACAGTTTCTATCTAAGTTGCCTCTTTTTGGTAAGACAACCTTAATGAGGCTTCAAACTATATTCCATAAAATCCAGCATCTTTCCATTTTACTACGAAGCCCCTGAGTTAATGCACCAAACTCCATAAGCATGTGGCCTGAGCACCAAGATACCAACTGTGGCTCTTTAATGTTCTGTGTCACTATTGCATGCCACAGTTTTCCACTTCACAGCCAAAGATAATATTTTTAAATGCGATTTTTTTAAGTGTGATGGAAGTCTTCATTCTCCTATATCCAACTCTTAAACTGTCCATTTTACATTCATTCTAGAATTCATTTTAGAAACATTTAATAATTTTTCTGATTCAAGTGAAAATATATCTCATAAGCAAACAAACAATGAAAAGTATTTTGATGGCTTGAATAATAAAAATGTGAAGAGCTGACTAGCTTAAAAACATGCGTGAACTTGAGTGTATCAAAATGGAAGCCAACAGTTTGAAGCGTACACCCTCCCAAATTCAAATCTAGTGAAGAACTCACATGGTTTGGGTGTTTAATTAAAACGACTAGATTTAGTATTAGCTTTTTTAAAATTTTTCATTTTTGTCAATGTTTGCAGTACATATGATTACATTCATTGTGAGGCACTTGTATGTGTATATAACATATCTCAATTCTTTTTTTTCTTCTCTTCATCCCCATTTTTGTTAGCATCAGATTCATGTATTTATTTTACAAGTCTTTATTAATAATTTAAACACAGATTAGCAGCAGAATAACAGGGAAAATGTATAAAACATACAAGAAAAGTACACTAAATCAATGAACACTTTCAGATATATTGGCTGTGCTATATGACAATAACTTTTTTCTTTTTTTCTTATGGTCTTTTTCTTTTACATTTTATTTATATATTGGGATTCTCATATAAGAAAAACCATGAAATATTTAAACTTGTATATCTGACTTACTTCACTTAACATTATAGCCTCAGGGTACACCGATTTTCCCATAAATTACTCAAGTTTATCCTTCTTTATGACAGAGTAGTAGTGCACTGTGTATATATACCACATTTTCTTTATCCATTCATCTGTTGCTGGACATACAGACTGCTTCTAAGATTTAGCTATTGTGAATTGTGCTGCTATAATATGGGTATGCATGCATTACCATAATAAGATGTCTTCAACTCTTTCAGGAAGATATTTAGCAGGGGAATACCTGTTGAATGGATTTCTATGTTTAGTATTTTGAGAAATCTCCATTCTGATTTCCATAATGTTTGTACTAGTTTACATTCCCACCAATAATGAAGCAGGGTTCCTTTTTCACCACAAACTCACTGGCATTTGTTAGTTTTTTATATCTTGATGATGGCCATTCTTTCTGGAGTAAGACGAAATCTCAGTGTTGTTTTAATTTGCACTTCTATGATGGCCTGCAGTGTTGAACATTTTTTCAGGTATTTTGTGGACCATTCGAATTTCTTCTGAGAAGTGTCTATTCATTTCAGTTGCACATTATTTACTGGGTCTTTTATTTGGGGAGGGTCTAATTTTTTGAGTTATTTATATATTCTAGATATTAGTACTCTGTCAGAAGTGTAGCCGTCAAAGAGTTTTCCCATTCTGTAGACTGTCTCTTCATTTTTTTTGTTGTTCCTTTACTGTACAGAAACTTTTCAGTTTGATATATTCCAGTTGTTGATTCTTGATGTTATTTCTTGTGCAACTGTGGTTCTGTTCAGAAATCCCTTGCCTATGCCTACGACTTCAGAAATTTTACCTACTTCATCTTTCAGCAGGTTAACTCTTTTCATTTTAATATTTAGATGTTTGATCCACTTTCATTTTAGGTTACTACATAATGAGAGATATGGCTCTAGTTCCAATCTTCTTCATGTAGATAGCCAGTTTTCCCAGCACCATTTGGTACAGAGACTATCTTTCCATCGGCAAATGTTTTTGGCCCCTTTGTCAAAGATCAGGTAGTTGGATGTGCCTGGATTTTTTTCTGCATCCTCTATTCTGTTCCGTTGACCCACATGTCTATTTGCATGCTGGTACCATGTTGTTTTATCACTACGGCTTTATAATACAATTTGAAATTTTGGATTGTGGTGCCTTCTCTTCTAGTTCCCACATCAATTTTAGCATTGCTTTCTCTAGTTCTTGAGGAACGCTATTGGTGCCTTTATTACGATTGTATTAATTTTATATTTGTTTTGGAAGTAAGGCCATTTTGCATCATTTGTTCTGCCTATCCAGGAACAGGGGATATTTTCCCTTTTTCTGACCTCTCCTTTTTCAGAGGATCTGCTATATATATATGTCATATGAAATGTGGAGAAGAGGTGAGGGAAGACAGGGGAATGGGTAAAATAAGAAAGCACAAAGAGAGTACAGTGGGGAGGAAAGAATGTGAAAAAGAGAAAAGAAAGACTAAGGAAGAGGAGAATAAATGAAAAAATTTAGTAACTATAAAAAAGTTTTTAAAAATAGTATTGATACAGAACCAAGAATTGAAGAAATGAGAAAAATAAATGAGAAGAAAAATGCTGAAGAGAAACTAGAACAGAAACAGAAACAAGAAAACATTCAATCCCATGTTGCTGTTGTGCTATGTAGCCAGAGTGTCCCATTTGCAAGTAGCCAGGCCAACCCCTCACTGCTGCCAACAGGCTGACTGACTTCCTGCCCAATAGTAGTGACAGCTGTCAGTTTCTTTGGGCCTACCTGGTGATTACAAGCTGTGCTTTTGGCGTGGTTAACTGCAGTCTTCTTGTCTCTGTCCCAAGACTGAACCACCTCAATTAATTTGGGAAAATAACAATGTGAAATAATTTACCTTACATTGTACTCTGTCACCTCTGCCAGTGTCCTAGCACTACTGCTCCCATTGCTGCTGGGAAGGTCCTGTGTTCGCCTCCATGTTCTTCATCCAAAGGCTGCAGAAAGTATATCACCAGAAGTTCTTTGCCCCACCTAGCCCGCTCTGACTTTTCATGCTCAGGCCCCAAACCTTCCTGGACTCAAGAGCTCCTCTCTCCAGTCTTTGGTACCTGGTGCAGTCATCAGCCTCTCCTTAGGGTCTCTTCCCCACACAGACAGTAGCTAGTAGTTAGGATTTCCCAATAACTCAGGTCTTTCCAGGCTTTGGAGGAAACAACAGGCAAGTGCCCACTCTAGATTGACTGTCCAGTTTCTCTCCCTCCCCCACATCTCCATGGATGTGGTCCATGGTTCCCTGCCAGCAGGCTCAGTATCACCCCAGTTCAAAATGTTTAGCCTCTCTCCGCCTAGAGTGCTAGCCAGCCTCCCTTGCTGGCAGTGAGCAGTGGTAGGGCACAGCATTCCCTGGTTTGGGGAGGATGACAGGTTGCCCGAAGGAACCGCCCATTTTCCCTTTTTTGTTGCCAATTGTGTGTTCCCTGGATCCCAACCACAGTGTGCTTCCATGCTGGGTTTCCTCTTCCAGATGGGACCGAAGATATATGAGGAGCATTTCCCAGGCATCTGGACTCTGTGGCACTGGCTCCTTCCTTCAGGCTGTGAGAGCCACTCCCAAGATGGTGTCCTCACAGGTAAAGGGTGCAAGGGAAGGTGCAGCCAGCAGGGGCATCTCTTCCCATTTTCAACAATCCAGATGTTTACTTTGATCTAAATGGATTATCTTTCAGATTAATTTTCCATTCAGAGTACCTGTATTTTTGAGTGACTCTTCCCTATCTAACATACCTCCTCTAACCAGCCATGTTAGAATCTCCAGTGATCATTCTCTTAGTTCTTTTTCTACCTGACTTCTCTGTGATACTTGAAGATTTTGACTATTTACTCATTTCTCTTGTGAAATGCCTCTTCTCTTTTCTCCATATTCTGTCTGTCCTCATCAAACATGACATTGACTCTTCTAAAAAAATATACTTTATTATATATATTTAAGTAACATTACGGTTATGGGATATATATAGAGATAATAAAAAAGGTTACTATAGTAAAGCAAATTAGTAGGTCCACGATTTCACAATTACCCATCTTTGTTGTTTCTGCGGCAAGAGCAGACAAAAATCAATTTATTTAGCAAGAATCCCAGATACAATACAGTTTTATTATCTACAGTCCTCATACAGCACTGTAGATCTCTAGACTTTTTCATCCTAGATATCTGCTACAGTGCATTATACGCCATACATCTCTTCATTTACTCCCCCACTTGTAACCCCTGATAACCTCTATTTTGTTCTCTATCTCTCCACATTTGATTTTTAAAATACGTTCCACATGTAAGTGAAATCATACAGTATTTTCTTCCCATATCTGCTTTATTTAGCTTAGCATAATGTCCTCCAGGCTCTTCCACACTGTGGAAAATGTCAAAAATCTCACTTTTATTTAGGGCTGAATAATATTCCATCGTGTATACATATCACTGCTTATTCATTCATTCATCAACAAATACTTGAGCTGATTCCATCTCTTAGCTACCGTGAATAATGCTTCAGTGAATAAAATAGTGTAGCTCTTTATCAAATGGTGATTTCATTTCCTCTGGATATATGCCCAAAAGAAGATTTGCTAGGTCATTAACTTTCATGATCTCAAATACTATTTCAAAGGAAGAAGTGTCACAAATACATAGCACTAGGCCTCAGCTCTCCCACAGGTCCACCGTCTAGTTTCCAGTGGTCTATCAAACATGTTTTAGATTAAACACTGATAAAAAATCAGACCACTTATTTCTCAGAGACTATCTTTTGACTTATATGTTTTCTCTTGAGAATTTGAGGGGTTGAGTATTTAGCTCAAGTGGCAGAGCACTTGCCTAGCAAGGGCAAGGCCCTGGAGTTTGATCACCAACATCAAAAAACAAAAACAAAAACAAAAATTTGAATCATACAGGGTGTGGCATAATTTCTCACTCACTCTTATAAGTCACTCATCCCAGCAGTCTCCTATCCTGTCAAACCCAATTTTGCAATCTCTCTTGCATCTTTTCTCTAAATTGCAAGCCCCATTGCCACCAACTTATTTCAAGTCCTTTTGGCTTTACCCTGAGCTATTGTCAAAGTCTTCTAACTGAGCTCCTGCTCTATCCCATGCCAATCTACCCTACAAACTTTTGTTAAACTATATTTCTACCCAATTGCTTTGATGATATCAACCACTCTGCTTAAAAGTATTCCAAGTCTTTCAATTGCCAGCAAGATAAAAGGTAATTGCTCTAGCTTGGAAATCGTTTCTTGATAATTTGACTTCAGTGCTACTTTTCAACCTGTTTCCTGCTATTAGCATGCACAGAATCTCCCCAATCATAGTCGATTCCTAACATGTTCACATATGTTTTCATAATTCTGTTCACATTACCCTGCCAACCTGTAATATTCTACTTCTTCCTTTTTCTCAAATACATTCTATTACCTCCCCAACAATTCTACTGCACAATAGGACCAAATTGGTCCCCACCTTCACTCCCACTTATACTTCCTGTTCCTTACTCTGCTTATAATCAAGGCAGAAATAATTTCAGTAGGAGGTGCTGGAGATCGAACCAGGGGCCTTGTGTTTGCTAGGCAAGTGCTCTACCACTGAGCTAAATCCCCAGCTCCCTCAAGGCTGAGTAATTTCAGTCAACCTACTCTTCCCCCATATTCTCAAGTCTACCTTCGAGACCCTCTTGCTGCTTCTCCAAAAACAGTAATGTCCACCCAGACTTAATAACTGGTCCTCCATCTCATTTATACACTCAGTTGCAAATTTCTATGCCCCAGTTCATTTAAATGAGCTTTTGTTTGTTATCTGTCCCAAATTTCTGTCTACTTGGGATTCTCTAGTCTTGACCTGCCCAACCCCATCCTTCTTCTCCAAGGATTTAGAGTTATGTTACAAGTCTTTCCTTGGTGCCCACATGGTTGTAACTCATCTATCATTGATATATCTTGCTTTTCATTGTATTCTTTCCAAAGTCAACTGTTTGCCAATAATTTTGCCTCTTGAAAAGACTTGACAGATTGAACAAAATGTATCAGTACCCACATCTGAAGCTAGCTTCCCAGCTCCTGTCCTATTCTAGTGCACAAGTCTCACTCTCAAACTACAATTCTGTTCCTCAGTTATGAATAACAACCAAGGCCCACTTCATTCCCAAGACACTATGTTCTCTGACACTGCAAACACTGCCCTCGCATTAGCCTAAGCTAAAACTACAAGCTCCTCTTCAATCATTTTCAAGGAGACATAGCCTGAAAATGTAACCCCAACAGAACTGATTTTTGCTGTTTTTATATCACAATACTATGTGAGGCCTATACAATTCATTTGACAATTAATTGGTCTTTTGATGTCTAGTATTCCCAATGACTATTTGAATCTGAGTTCATTTAACTTTTCACATGTCTTGACACATCTATTTTCAACATCATAGGCAGTCTTTTACTGAGGTTAAGAGTATAATTTCTGAAGTCACATAGATTTAATACTACCTCTTACAGTAGTTGTATAACTGAGATTGTAGTTTTTCCAGATTTAAAGTGGTTCAAAAATCACTCCTTACTTCATAAAGATTAAATAAACTGTGCAAATAAAGCACTTAAAGACAGACATTACCCTTGTATCTGTTGTATAATCAAAATGCGTGTTGGTTTTTAAATGCTATGGGAGACTATTTTACACCAGATAATTAATATTTATAGTGTCTGGTACTTTCCAGGACCTCAGTTCCCAGTGTGAAGCTGCATGAGTGAACAGCTGCAGTGGGCCAGGAAAAGAAGCAGTCACAGTGACTAAGTAGGCACAGAATCCACAGGAAGAAATTCGCAGACCCTGTAATCTGGACCCAAGTTATTTTCTCTCTTCTCTATTTGTCATTGTCACTGGGTCACTGGAGGCCTTGGGAAACCAAGTTTTGACCTAAGACAAAGATCAGGGACCTCTAATCGCAGAGCATAGCTTTCCAAAGTCTGGCCCTTGGCTGCATCATGCATGGATATGTAAGGATTACTTTCTGGTGTTTTGGTTTTTAAAGTTGTCACTGAGCTGCCAAAAGCAATTCACAGAAAAGTAGTAAAACAGCTTCCTTTTTCAATTCATTGTATTACTTTAAAAACATAAGTATTACTGCATGTTCTAGTAATATCCCTCAACATATTCATCTGTAGTAGAAAGATAAAGCTAAATCAAAAGTGCATACACATCATATTTAGAATCATTAAAATTTCCACAGAACTTTGCTAACAATTTTGGCCACTTGCCACAAAGTTCACAATAGTGATTCGAATATCCACTTATCCACTCCCCACATTTGAGTAGTGAGGATGCACTGGAAGGGTAAATTAAGGAGGCAAGCAATGGTTTCATTTGAGCTTCCCATGTAATGGATGTTGCAATTACGAGACACCTCAGAACCTGCTAGATTGTGATTCAAGAGTTAAGAATTAGTGTTGTCATGAAACCCATCCAAACTTTTCTTTTTTCCCCCAGTACATCTTATGAGAGCAGTGTTCTCTAGGACAATACAAAGAAAATACAATCAAGAAACCCTTCCCAAGACTTAATCATGTCTCCAAAACTTACCTTGAAAATATCAGCCAGCTTGATATAAAAAGACTTGAGCTAATTTGATCCCAACTCTTACTCTAAGTTTTCAAGGAAATAATGTATTGATTTGAAGAGTATTTTTTGTTTTATTGGATTGGGAATATCTGTGTGCTTATTTATGTTTTACAGAGGCTGTCTATGTATTTCTCAAGGAAATATTCAATGATTTTATTTAATCTCATCATGACCAGAGTTTCAAAAACCCCATTCTAAAACAAAAGGAAGAGATGACATGTTTACATCATGTATTAGAGCATGATTTTCAAGGGTAGAGAAATACCATCACCACCATCACCAGGACAGAGATAGTTATATGAGAATGCCTGAAGTGTTGAAGTAGGTTTGAAAGAAACCAAAGAGATTCTTATATCATTTCCAAGACGGGGGTAGACAGGAAAGTCCTTTGTTCTGCTCCAGTTAATAAGCCCTACTGGTTGCTATTTTTCAGTGACTAGATGATTTCATTTTCAATAGAATTTGTGTACACAATTTAAAAGCTGAGAAATATGAAACATATGTTCCCTGGCACTGAATCACCCCATTTTCAAGTAAATAGGTATTGGCCAATAGACGGTTTTGTTTTCCTTTTAATTGCTAAGTTGTGACTATATAAAAGTTTGGGTGATTAGAATTTCAAAAGCTTGGAAACATAAAATGACTTCTAGGACAGCAGTAAAAATAACCACTCACCTTTTCATCCAAGGTGAGAAACAATTTATTCAAGGGAGTAAAAATGAATGCTGATTTTGTTCATTTTTATCACCAGTATAATACACATGGTGGAGAGAAGTCATTTTTTAATAAGTGGTCTAATAAACTTTTCATAGTTATTTATCAGACTATTATAATGCAGCTATGTATGTCAAATCCTATAACTCCTTTATTTCTTAATTTCAGAAGGTCAGCAACATAACAGAGCTGAGAATTTTTCTCTGCTACTAAATCCCCAGAGTGGAAGCCTTAAACTGGATCACTTTTCCTTTAGCTCATCCTAAGGCACAAATTACTAATCAACAGAAAAGAAAATCCCAACTGCACAATCTTTTTACCTTAATTTCTCTATCTATGCCCTGTGTTCAATAGTCTGAATAAGATTTCATTAGTGTTACATTTTTCCTAGAAATTTACATCAGATACAAGTCCCCAGGCAACATTTAGGATAATAAATGAGTGTCAGGGTGAGGGATTATCTAGACCTTTCCATGGTCCTTCAATCAAAATGCAATTAATAATGAATTCCATGCCTGATAAAATATGTAGTCTGTCCGAGTAAATAAACACAACAACAGCAGGATTTTCTCTTAGATGATGTGTTCGTATGATAACAATAATCACTTTAGGTAAGAGCATAATATGTAGCTTGTAGTTATTAAATTCCTGTTGTCTTGGTACGTACTTCACTCTATACTTTTTATTCATTAATTCAAAATCCCAGGACAACATATAAAGTGATTATGAATCTTTCCACTTTTTATTACTATTTCTTTTATAAAAACCAGTTAACTTACCCTGGTTCCCACAGCTTCTAAGTGCTGGAGTCAGTTTCAACCCGCTAAACTACAGAACTTCATATTTGTGAACTATGACTCTATTTACAATTTTATTTCTAGAACTACAAGTTTGTTGATTTAAGTAAAAGCTAATGCCCAGATTACAAATCCCCTAATAAATTTAAGTTCCTATGTTTTCTTTTCATCTCAAAGTTTTGCTTGCATGAGATTTCAACTCTGTAGTAAGAAACAAGATCTAGGAAGTATTTCTTTGTGGTTACATCTCTGATAAGAGCACAAATCTTAATTAAATGAAAAATAATAACTTGTTTCAAGATTAACTGTGGAGAGTAAAGCAAATTAATAATTTGCTCACTTTTTAGTTTCACATGGATCTTGGTTGAGTCTGAGCTTTTCAATATTCTAAATATCACAGAGAGGCTAGAACACTCACTTGAGTTTGGAATGGTTATAGTGTGACATTTTTCCTCAATAAATTATACCAAAAACTGTTCCTAATAAGAAAGTAACTTTCACCATCTGTGTATCAAATAGATGACTACAAACTCTACCAAGGACAAGATTGAAGTAGTAATTATTTATGAACATTATGCTTCTATTTGTTAAGAGAAGATAGTAATAAGAGGGGAAGTAGGAAATAGGAAATTCTTATTCAAATTATGTTCACATTCATTGGATGAGACACCAAAGATATTCGTCTCCTTACACTTTAACTTAAATAAGTCATACATGCAGCATAGTTATCTCCCAAGAAGAAACCACTTAACATATTAGAATTTATTTCACATAGTGCTGAAATTTGAAAGAGCCTTAAAAATAATTGCACAAGATTTACCAACCAAGTGCTTCTCACTGTTTCACTTTTCTATAAAAAAAAGTGAATCAACATTGATATAACTTTAAAAGAAATTCTTTATCAGACAATTTTAATCTTCCCTTTGTGAGTACCCACAGGATGAAGGACACACAAGAACAACAGTGATAATAGCAAATAATAATTCTCATATACATACATATATATATTCTAATTATATATACATTCTTATTACAGCAACGATCTCACAGAAAAGTATCGTTATATGTATTTTACAAATAAGAAAAAGTGACTTGCAAGGGCACCCTGCAAGTCAAAGACAGACCAGGATTCAAATCCAAAAAATTTGTCTGATTGTAAGCTTTACACTATACTACCCCCAAAGAAACACAAGTCACTCTGACCCAAGGAAAGTTACACTCACTATGAAGGGCTGGCACTCATGTGCAAAGATCTTAAGATCATCTGCCCAAAGGAAAATGTATTTGTAAACAACTAGATAAACTTGATTCAAATTAAAGATTTGGTCTCTAATTCAATAAATGCTCACTGAACAGTACCTACGACATGCATGGGCATACCAGGTACCCAGGTCACACAATCAGAGAGGACCAGCTCGGTCCCGAAGTCTCCAGTCACTGCTTGATCTACAAAGCAGCAGCATCTCTGTACTCCTGAGCCACCCTCTCTTCTCTTCTTGGCATTCATCACCCAGTCAAATCTCCCCCCAAAAGGTTTTCCACAACTACCAAGCTGTTGTTTAACATCACCTCCGTGTTGTGGTAATTTTCACATAGTTTGGGATTGTTTCCCCATCATCATGCTTCTATCTGAGCAGCTATTATCATCAGCAACCCTGTGAGATCACCAACAGGACCCCAGATTGACCGGGCCATAATCGACCTCCCTTCTTCTTCCTGCCCCAGGACCTCAGTCTCTTGGCGAAAGAAGTATCTAGTCACCTATCTCAGCCTCCCGGGTAACACAAACAAGAAGATGAGGGTACTAAATGCCCTCCAGAATAAACCTGAACCAGGGAGAACAGAAGACAAGAGGAAGGCCACATGGTGAATCCCTCACCCTTCTTTCCACCCAGACCATTCCAAGCATACTAGCTCCTGAGGCCCCATGGCTTTGATCAAGCCATGTTTCTCCTGAAGCTCAGCTCTGTGCCACCTTCCCTTCCTTATTTTCCTCACCTCCCCCTCACTCTTGCTTCTTGGTATTGTACCCTTCCCTGCAAAGCATTAGCGATTTGGCCTCAGATACTCTGTTTTCTAAGAATCCTGGGCTAAGACAGCCACATACTTCCCACAAGTTCTGTTCAGTCAGTTATCTCAGGATTGTTATTTTTTTTTGTTATCTCTTACATTAATGATGATGATAAGAATAGGTTCCCAGAATGTCAATGTAACTAAAACACAATTATTTTTCAACAACTCTTTCTTCAAACTCTTCGTGAATACTCTCAACCCAAAGTTAAATTTTGGAGTAAAGCCGGGTGTGGTGGTGCACGCCTGTTATCTTAGCACTTGGGAGGCTGAGACAGGAAGATTTAGACTTAGTGAATTCAAGACCAGCCTGCACTACATAGTGAATTCAAGGCCTGCTTGAACTACGTAGTGAGACCCTGTCTCAAAAAAATTTTTGGAGTGAAAGTTTTATTCACTATTCAAGAAAATACTTCTATTGGACATATTTTCAGATTCAGTTATATGTATCAGGGATATTGTTCTCAGCTTTCTCTTAATTTAAATACTCATAATGAGGTAAAATATCACATTATACAGCAGAGTTTATGTAAATTAAAGTACCACATTGGTTGGTTATGGTTGATTTAATCACTGCAAAGCAGCCAGAGAAAATCAAGACAAAGGGAGTATATATGCCTGGTAAACGTCCACATCCAATATGCAGATCCTGGAAACCTGAGGTACCAGGAAGAAGGAAGAGATGCAGAAAGATGAGCTGGGTGAGTAAGAGAAATCATACCCCATGTTTTAACTTTTGCCTGGAGATAAAACTCACATTGATGGAACTCTAAATTTCATTTCTTCACTCCCAACAGCCAGATTTTTTGAAATGTTTCTGTAAACTATTTTTTTAAAACAAGTTCAGTACAAATTAAGTACAGATTTATAAAAAGGAACTTCTCTGTTGTGTCCTCATTGTCACTTGGTGGAGACCTTCTTGGTCTCCAGGACTGCTGGAGTGAGACCGGGAGAGCCTCCTGGAGGCACTGTGCTACGAGCAGACGGCCATGAAGCTCCTTCGTTGCTGTGCAGTCCATAAATCATCATGTGAATAGAACCAAATTTCAAGGCCCATAAATAATAACAGGACTATGACTAGGGGCCATGGTAGAAATCTGAGAACACACAGATGATGATTCACTTGGCAGTACTCACAAAACACCCATGTGGGCATAAAATTTTAAAAAGATAAATCAGAAATTACATCCAATTTGAGATTTCACAGCCACTCACAGTGAGTATTTAGTTAATCTTCAGTCATTTATAAAGCCTATATGATTTCCAAGCTACTTATGTAATTGATTACATACACATTTTTAAAAAGCCTTAGTTTTAACAACCAATTTTTCTAAAAATTAAAAAATAAAACCTGTATATTGCTCCCTGTTGAAAGAATTCTTAACTCTTTTTGTGTCACTTTTTTACTTCCTTGTTCACCTCATCGTAGCCAGTCTATACGAGGTCATAATCAGTCAACACATTTTTCTTGGCAAAAGAATGCATTTAACCTCTTGGTCATAGAACCACTTTCAGGTGATATGATATAATACACACTTCCACCAAAATTTCCCCATAACTCTGAACCTGGAAGCCTCTCACTGGGTTCAAAGTGTACTTATGCATATAACCTAGCTTGACACTTCTGACTGACTAGGCAGCTCATGTGCCTGATTCATAGCTTTTCTGCCTTCTGGAATTTCCCAAAGAATTTTGCAGAGTGTCTTGATTGGAAAGGGGTTGTTTCATTGAGCAGATGTACAAAGTCTGTTTCAGACATAATCATAACATTTTGTTTGATTTGCTTCTAACTTTTCAAAATATTTACACATCTATCATCTCATTTACTGTCTAGTTTGATGTGGGAAAGTGAACAGAAACCAGACTAGAAAGAATAAAAGAAGAAAAACTTAAGGGTCCCAGGAGAGGCTTCCTTTACTAGAATATATGAAGGAAAAATTGAGAGACCACAAAGGAACATAAGTAGAGCAATAGTCTCGGGAAAAATCAGTACATGATGAAGAACTTGTAGATGAGGGGCAGTGAGAAGCAACTTGACTGTCTTAGAAAGTGTAATCATTCTTAGTTTATATAGCATGTTTCAAACGAAAACCTCAGTCTTGATTTTATGGTTCAGACTAGCACAGACATTTGGAACATGGTCTTAGGTCCCAAACAAACTCAGATTTGAGTTCTGGCACCACTGCTTACAAGTTGTTTAACCTTGGAATACTTACGTCTTTAACACTCAGTTTTCTGATCCCTAAAGTGAGTACACTACTCTAGTGAGATCAATGTCATAAGGTACCTATGAATGTTTTAGTATGTTTTAAGCTTATAGTGTATTAAGCTAAGTATGTATGTGACTAGTGTGTATTAATAGTAGCAGTCATTACACAGCGAATACGTATGATTTGACATTGTCATCTTTTCCGAAAGAGCCAAGGAAAAAATGACCAGCCACAGCCAAACAAAATTCTTACCATGGTCAATAATTGTCTCTATTGAGTTTCATTTATTTTCCCTATATCTTTGGCAAATGTTCTTCATCAATTATAGAAATGAAAATAAAAAGTGATAAAGTAGATAAAATAATTAGATGTTTATAAGATGTCTATGCATGACCAACCCTGTATGTATAGACACACTGAAAAAGCTTATGATCACAGTTAACTCTTAATATCAAAAATCCACAGTATATCAGAGAGGATCATTAAGAATAACTAAGCACTTCATCCTAATAGAAACTTTCTGCTCCTTCTGCACACCTAACATTCCCCACTCTCAAATATACCTATCGTTTTTATTTGAGGGAATGATGCTTTACTAGTACTTGAATTTGCCAAGAGTTGTCCCAACGTGTGTTTAAACAACTTGCAGAGGCTCCAACAGACTCTAGCCATGGGCACATGGCTCTGTAGATGCCTGCTTAGTCCATCACCTGAAGTTCCATTTAGCAAATGAAGTTTGGCACTACCAAAATCCTTCAGGGGCTTTTGTTATAGATACTATTCACAATCACTTTTATAAAAACTTGAGGCCTTCCTCATCTAAAAAGTCTGCCATTTAGGGGCCAGAGAACACAGTACAATTCCATGTTTCTGTGCTTTTTAGCCTGAGGTTCATCTGTGGAATTCAAAGCCTTTATTCCTCCTTAAACAACTTATTTATAAGTAAAAACATTGCCCTGTACTTATCTCATTAAAAGAATCCAACCTCCAAAGAAATTTCATGTGTTTCCTCTTCCTACAAAGACAGGCATGGTGCCTTAGTCTGGCTTATAATTAACATTGCCCAAGGACTAAATTGGTCCTTTATTTTCAGATAAAGAAGGCTTACAAAATACTATGTAAAATAAGATCAGGCTCACCACTTACATTCCTCTCTCTGAAAGTGAATGTAATCATATGAAGTAAAGTGCCAGATGTAAGGTTAGGATTAAATTTTCACTTACTAACTTTAAATGTGAATAATTCTGTTCCGGAAGAGAGGGAGTGGAAGTTAAGTATGCTAAGAACCAAAATTTTTAATTGCTTCTGAAACAAATTTTCCTTATACATTAACATTTACAGTTTTATTGGGCACAATGTCAGAAGCCAAACTATATTTTGGCCCATAAGACTGTATTTTACGAAAACTTTCTATTTATTCATGTAGTTCCCAATGATCATTTCAAACATTCTTTTTCATCAGACCCAGTAGTACTATGCCCAAGAAAATTATTATTATCTTCCTGTCTGTGTTAGATGGAATGGAGACTAAGGTAATGTGACTAAAAAGCACCAGTGCTGGCCTGGTAGAACACTTGCCTAACTTGGCAAGCTCTGAGTTTGATCCCCAGCATCATGAAGAAGAAGGAAGAAGGAGGAGAAGGAGAGGGAGAGGAAGAGGAAGAGGAAGAGGAAGAAGAAAGGGAGGGAGGGAGGCAGGCACGTAGGCAGAGAGGCAGGCATCATTTTTAGAGCCTAAACCAAGCATTCATCTGCCTTGAGAAAATTCCCACTTAATAAAAATGAGACCACCTTGAGAAAAGCCTGGACTACCTGTTCCATGCATTATTCTATGAGGCGGCCTTACAAATAAACCCTCCTCCCCCTCTTTTGATGTGGTATCTGATATGGAGCCTGGACTCTGCATCTCAGAACAAGCACCAAGGTGCTCTCCCTGCTGCCCATGCTGCTGGCCCAGGGACCACACCTGGAGGACTGAGATTTAGCAAGCACATAGACAAGACCCCTGTTAACTCTGTCCACTTCTTGAGCCACATACCTCTAGATGTGCATGAATCTTTTCACTCTTATAATAAGGATATGTCTGAGCCTTTACAGATTTTGTTCCAGTCATTTCAGTTTTCAAAAAGCACACTCAAAATAGCTCACTATACCCACAAGCACCCTTCAGTCTCTCAACTTGCTCCGAGACTTGTGGAATCCATCTCTGCTGTAAGAGAAAAAAGCATTTGAAATGGAATTGAATATGGTGCTGTGTGGCATATCAATGAAGCCAGTAAGGACCCCTTCTGTCTCTTTCTTTTTCTCTTTCTCTTTCTCATTATTCAATGAAGATCTTGAAAGGTAAAAATAAACTAGAAATAAAATTTCCAGATATTCTTGACTCTGCCATTTGCTTTTCATGTATACCTTAAAAGTGCAGATTGCCTCGGAGCCTTAGTTTCTCCAAACATAAAACAGAAAGATTTTACATTCAACTCTGTTAGAGTATGATTTACAATCTCTAGTGAGACCTGCTATGAAAAGATGCTATAAAAATGTAAAGTGTTCTTTTGATTATGGATCACATCTGCACCAAGACCAGAAACACTTTTTAACAGAAGAAGGACTTAGTGTTCTCTATTCTCCACATTTTTTTTTCCTCTAATGAGGTATAGAACTATGTAGACCATAATGACTACAGCTTAAAGTATAGGTTCAGTTACTATGTAATCTCATAAATCTCTCTTAGCCAGAAGTAACAGCTAACCTCCATTTCCTCTGATATTTTATTTACCCTGTAAATCAGCTCTATACTTTCACTTCACAAAGGAAGTTGGGAGCCCCAGATCTCCCAGGAATGTAAAGGGAGACTAGCCACTTGTGTGTGCCCCTGATCCAGGAACCTTCCTACTGGCAGGCACACTCCCAGGTGCAGGGCGTGGAGTCCCATCAATCACTAAGGACACTTATGCCAGCAGGGTCCTGGGAGGTGGGAAAAACACTGGGCTAAACATCACAGCTGCCTGAAATTCTGATATAAAACCACGCAGAACAGAGAATGGAATCACTCACAGAAGTAAAAACATTAGCCCAAAACATTTGTTTTGCCACAAAGCATGTGTCTCAACTCTATTTAGTTTTGCTTTTAATTAACTTCAATTGCCCTGGTATGTGTGTAGACACAGTGTGATCATGCACATGGTTTCCCTTTCAGTGCAGATCTGCTTCCTCTCTGCAGATTTTTCCCAGCTGGGGTTAGGTGCTATGCCTAACAGGTAAGACCAGTGACATGTTTGATTCATTTTCCTCCATTATCTGCCCTGCTCCGAGAATATGATATGGAAAGACAGAACATAAATACGAGTATAGGAAGAAAGACTTGCTGATAATTCATTTGCGAGGAACACCCAGACAACTTTGAGTTCAGTCTATCAGCAAGAGGCAAAATTTCCCCTAATTTAAAGAGTACCTTTTGGGAATGCTGTAACTTTTAAGCATTGCTGGTAGTATTCATGTGTACTGGATTGTGTGCTTGTGTGTGCATGTGTGGAATGGGGGTTGGCAGTGATTTAGGAAAAATAAAACCCATTTTCCCACAAGTTTAATTCATTGACTCACACCATTGTCACATGGATAATGTCCAACTGATCATTTTCTGAAGACCAAAACAAACATATACCTGCACTCTAAAAAGAAGCATTCCAGATTACTGCCAGCCTAGTTGTCTCTTACAAAGATAAGAAAATTCCCCTCTGCTTGTCCGTCCCACATTGAATCTTGGGGATTCACCCGCTCACTCTCAGCTGCCAGCTTCTTTTTGTTTATGTTTTATAGTAAATAATAATCTAAGGTATACTGAATATCCTCTTAAATCTACTAGAATTTATCTTTTCAACTGCTTAGAAACTGAAAAAAAAGTCATATTTTTGAACTTCTGAACTGAGATTTGAACCATTGTTCAAAACAATTCTGGTGCAAGATCCTCATTTTAAAGGGCACAATTACATGTACATTTTATAATCCCAACTTGCTTTGTGTACAGGCCAGTTTAAAGAGGACCTTATACTTTTTTCATTTCTCTTTTGTTTAGGTGTTTCTTGTGTGAACGTTATATAGTTTTTAAGCTTTGGGAATACTTAACTCTTGTTTCTTTATGGAACATTCTTGGCTGAATGTTTCTGTAGGTGTTTGACACTGATAGAGAATACAAAAAGAGGGTGAGTGTTGTGCTATACCTATATAAGATGGCACCCTTGGAGGAAGCTGGTGGAAGGACACATAGGACTCAGTAGTATTTATTTTATTGCATCTTCCTCTGAATCTATAATTATTTGAAAATTA
This sequence comes from Hystrix cristata, assembly GCA_004026905.1. Classification (NCBI taxonomy): domain Eukaryota; kingdom Metazoa; phylum Chordata; class Mammalia; order Rodentia; family Hystricidae; genus Hystrix; species Hystrix cristata. Next base: position 26,034 of record PVJO010014689.1, on the reverse strand, counting down.
AAAGTTAAAAAATAATAGGGCGACTAACTGTCCCAGATTCTATAGGTTTTAACACTGAAATCCCCACATTCTGGGAAATCTTAGCAAACCAGGGCAACTGGTCACTCTACAAAATGAAAACAGCATTTTATATGTTTTCAGGGATTTCACACCTCAACAGGTCATGATAAATTAGTGAGGGGGGGAATACTAGTGAGGCAATAGAATGTATGATCCATATGTGACCACGCCAATGTGTCTTACCTATGGTAGATATTGTTAACAGATTGCACCCTTCCATCCCGAGCTCAGACAGCCTCAGAATCCTCCTCAAAACAATACTGTTTCAGATTGCAACTATGGATGAACTGGAATTGGTAATGGAATTAAAACTCACTTGCTGTTTTTATATTCTTCTATCTACCACAGTACTTTTAGGCAAGAAAGCTTAATTTCCAGGTCATGTTCTACTCTTCATTGGTAAAATAAAATTTTTTTATTGTTGCCAGACATGGTTTTGCATTTCTCTGCAAGCTCCTCTCGGTATTGACTAAAATTAATTTAGTCACTTACTGTCAACCTTAAAAATCATAGTATTTTTAGAAATCCTTTTAAACTGATAGGTATTCATGTAAGATACATGCATGCAACAGTAATTTTTTTTCAAGAAAAAAATTACACTAGAATTTCACGCCACATGGTTTATAAAAACAAATTAACCAAATAAGTGCTCACAGCATCTGTGTACTTCTAAGGATAACAGAGTCATGCTGAGTGTGTTCAAAGTCTGGCCAACCCAATTTCTCCACATGCAATCTCACTCTCTTGAGAACTCAATTTCTTCATCTATGAAACGATCACAGTAGTCTCTGCCCTACTGGGATATTGCAATGCTCAAGAAAATAATGTGCATGAAGTACATCCTAAAATAAGTAATACTATTCATTTATTTTGTTACATTATTATTACTTTAGTTATTCTATTTGGTTTTCAATAATACAATCAAACCTACTTATATTAGTAGGTAACCAGAAATTATTGGGGAATTTTAATTTCTTTCTTATCACAATTAGTTATACCTCTAAACTTAGTGCTAATATACCACACAAATGTAAATCATTATATTCCAATTAACATTTTTAAATCTCTGATCAGTATTATTTAAAACATTGCTATTTAAGGCCTGGCGTGGTGGCCCATGCCTGTAATCACAGCACTCAAAAGGTTGAGGCAGAAAGATCACTGTGAGTTCAAGGCCAGCCTGAACTATATAGTGAGACCCTGTCTCAAAGAAAAAGAAAGAAAAGAAAGAGAAAACGACATAGCTATTTAGCAATTTCATCGCTCTTGGGAAAATACATACCAGTTGTCATACTTGGACCAACTTAGAAATAAATTCAAATATTAAATATGAGTTAATCAATTTTCCTAAACTACTAAAGTTTAAACTATCCAATGTCTCAGCTACGTGGGTAATAATACTTACTTTCAACTTTTAAATCTTCATACTAAATTGGTAAGAGTGAAATTTTTAAAGAAACAGAACACTAAAGAATTGGAATTTTTCCCTCATTTTTTAAACATGCCTAGTGTAGAGGAGATTTTTCTATAAATGCTGCTGTTAACCATCTGAAGGACAAATAGTATATGGAAATTATACCAGTTAAATTCACATGTTTGGTGAATGGTATAATTTCCAAGTTACTCGATTCATTAAATGACAAAATATTCAGTAATATGATGGAGTGCATATTACAAATAATGTATTACTTGAGCCTAGTTTCCTTTGAGCTTATAGAGAATTTTAATTTCATAAATATACACACATATTTTTTAACTGAGTTTATCTCCCCAGTGGGCTACATGGCCTAATTAAGAATCTTGAAATGTGAACTATAGAGAGATTCTAAAAATAAGAGTCAGTTACCAGCCCTTATTATTAATTTAAATGTGATCTGAAATAGCATATACAAAAGGCCAAAAGGACAATTTACAGAGGGGCTAAGACAATCTGATTTTGTAGGCATTCAAGTTCCCCTCTGACTCGCCCTTGCTGGAAAGATTAAAGTCAGGCCTGAAATTAACATTGCATCCATCAATCCAGTTTCACAGTATCCAGTCATTCTGTGTGTTCTATATTCAGTGCAGCTGTTGTTGTGACTCTTGAGATGTTAGACTCACTAATAAGTTATTTTCCAGTCTTTTGGCAAGAATGGAGCTATAAGAGAAATGGCTTGTCTTGATGTGTTCCAGCTGGAAGTAAATAGGTTCTCCCATTGAAAAGCAGGTCATTGCCTGGGGGTTCCCAAATTTTGCCTAACTGAGCACTGTACTAGGAGTTAGTAAGGACCCCACTGGCTTTATGTGATTAAGGAAATAGAGGGACATAGTGATCACGCCCCAGGAAGAGGCTAAGAACTCTTAATTTCAATCCCAGGTTTCCTTGCTAACACGTTTTACAACCTTGAAAACACCACTTAGCCGTTGGCTAGGCTTCCACAACTATCGCCCTAATTATTTAATATTTATTGGATGCTCAGAAAGAACTGGTTCCTGAAGAGAACATAAAGTGAAAGCAACTGGCTCTGTTAATTCAGCATTTATTTTATAAGGACCCCATTAGCAGTATTTCACAACCTACCACATCAAAAATGCATTCTGTACTGGACTAGAAAAAGATCACTCAATATGCACAGAATATCCACGAGCAATGTTTTGACTGGATGAAAGAAAGGATGGAATTGGCTTACCTTTTTGACTCAAGACAGAATTCCAAGAAGTTCTTGGTTCAGAACAAAGTGAAGGCTATCATTCTGTTAACTAGAGTCTGCACTTAGGAGAGGGACAAAGAAAATAGCCAAAATATAGGGGCAGTTGTGGTTGTTTATTTCTTTTGCTTTGACTCAGCTGAGATTCAATGTTCTTTTTGGTTTTGTCAAAGACCAGTTTATGATGAAAGCAAGAAAAGTGCTTGCAATGAGGGAGAAGAAACAAAAACCTCTCTTCAGTGGCATAAAGGACACTCCCTTGTGTTAGAATGCACGCTCCATTTTCCTTCACTCATGTCACCAACACATTTTGTCCTGATGTAAAAAGCTGTGTTTGCATAGATACCACCAGAGTTCCTAAGAAATATTTAGATCAACAACCATGAATAGTCCCTGACATTTGTGATATTCAGTGTAGTGACCTGGTTCTACAGCTTTTTAATGGATGGGTATTACTGATAGCTTTTTCCCTGCAGTGAGGAACCATTTTCAATAGCAAATCATATATACCAGGGTCTTTAAAATAGTTGAACTCTAGAGTGAAATTTGTTTTATTTTATTGTTTTGATTTCTTTCTGTTTTGCTTGTAATTCTTGTTTAAAAACAAGTTTTCATGATTATCCTAGCCTCAGAAGCCAAAGTGAAATATTTTATCCAAAGAAGACCCAAATTGGAAATCATTTATTTAACCAGGTAGAAAGAATCATCTTCACCTACTTTTGGATTCAGTATGTAAGCATCTCCAGCACACTACAATATACAAGAAGACATTTTTTGCTCATTTTCTACGTGTTTTACATTTTTATAAGACAGCTTTGTAAAGATGACAGTGAATATAGGCAGGAAACAATTAAAATATGTAAAGCCATCTAACTCCTTTTTGCTTTCAAAATTATATCCTTGAAAACCTATCAATTTAGTCCCAACTACCTCAAACTGTATGATTATTTGTACAAGAGCGCTATTAAAGTTTAGCGCAGTATGTGAAAAGTAACAGTAGTAACGGATTGCAACGTCAATAAATTTATCATCTCATCAGAAAATAAGAAATTCCATAGAAGTATATTTACTTATTTAAGACCCCAAACTCTTACCAAACATCATTTAATATTTTCATGATATTCTGTGTGAGTACTGTAAAAATAATGCATCATTGTGCTACACTTTAATATAGTGGTAACCTCATGAGTATTAGACATGCAGGCCATTTGCCCCTACACTAAATGGCCCCAGGCTGCTCCATAATGGGAGATTCTACAGCCTCAGTCTCCTCTACCTTTCACGGGGAGCTAACACTCTTCAACATTTGGACTTTGACAGCCTTACCTCAAAACCACCTTTGCTTCTAACACAGAGGTGGAAAAATAAACCCCTTAAAGTTCGGGACTCTCTGCTGGCTCTATTTCCACTGGACAAAGGCTTACCACACAGAAGGCTGAATTATGAAATGATAGAAAACAAAACAGTAAACAAGTATGGCAAGTATGCAAATTATGTTTTCTGCTGGAAATGCATACTAGCCATTAGTTCCTAGCTGGTGTTTGTTTAAATTATTTTCTGTGTAAGGGTAGTACTATGATCTTGTCTTTACCGGACTTCATTCTGCTTTACTCTACAGTACTTCCAGAGTTTATCTATGTGATTTTAAATCCTAATCCTACACATTCAGAGTTCGGCCCACCTTGGTACTGACACATAGTAGCCCTATGGGTATACCTTTCTATTTCAGTCATCAGGTCTTTGATGAAATTTGTGACAGTTACAGTGAGTTCAAGCCCAGCTCATTTTCAATACTAGTTATACCTACTAGTTATAGCTAATGTTAAAGCAGATCCTTTATAAATCTCATTAGAGAAAATTTCATGACTTATCTGTAAAACCCTGACATGGCAGAGAATTCAATTCTTAGCCTCTCATTTAGTCCAATGAGCCAAGACAGCCTGTCCCTGACAAACATTACTATCACCTCAGCACACAGTATAACAGAGCCAGGGAAATTTCAAGCTGCTATTCATCACCCATGTGAGAGAAATACTTTATGACCTTTAAAGTGGGCCTTTGTCCATTAATACAGCTCTCTGACAATGCTCACCACATTTACTCATGGTAGATTTGACTCTTGGCTCGATGAGATCTAAAGGAAGTTAACTAAAAACACAGAACAGCAATTTTGATCATTTATTTCTTTGGGAGTCTAGAGAATTTGCTTAGGAATCCAAATCCTCTAGCCCAAAGTACTCAAACTGTCACTAACACACATAACAAGTTCCTAGACTGCAAAGACCACATAGGAGTCTCAATTTCTCCCTAAGGGAATCAAATCTGTTTGTCCCACAGCTGAGCAGAGATATATTTTAATAGCAGCACTATTCCTTAAAATTAGTGTCTGCTTCATGACTAATTTTACAGGATTATGTGTGACCATTTAATCAATATTCCCCTTTGCAGCATGTAGTACTCACTTCACTTTCGGAAGTTAAGGTTCTTTAAAACCATATTATTTTTCTCTTGCAGAACAGCCAGCCAGTTAAGAGGAACTGTTAGAATTACTGTCCTATGATTATATTTTATAATGTGCTTTCACAATGAGCCAAGGAAGAAGTGGGGAAATGAGCCCAAAGCTTTCTATCCACAGGAAACATAAAGACACCTAATTGAAGAGGTCATATATCCAGAGGCCAGGGATGCTTCAGAGGGCTCAGATCAGAGCCCATCTTTTGGTGGACTACAGAGTCAGCTCTGATTTCACCCAAGGTCAGTGTGTGCCAGAGGTCAAACCAGAAACTGAAAACGGAATAATTATCTACTCCATACCAGACTCCACATCATGAAATGTCCTCCTAAATTATACTTGGGTGATCAGAAACAATTTCCAGGTGCCCCTGATGCTCCTTCTGCTGAATGGCCTCCCTGTCCACCTGCCTCCTCCCTAAGGCCAGGCAGGACAGAGACAGAAACTCAGCTCCCTCTATTTTCTTTCCCATCAGTTGCCCTCTCTCTGAAGAATGGGAAATCTTTCTTTCAACTCCATCTAACACCTACTCCCCCTCTCCTGCCCTTTTTCTCCCAAGCGATGTAATTTGAGTTAAAATACAAACAGTCTCACTCACTCCTTTTTCTGCACCTATACCATTAAAAAAAAAAAGAAAAACACAAAAGAGGGAAACAAAGGCTCACGTGAACTTTGGAGATTAATACATCTTCTGGTCCCAGCTGTCAGATTTATTTCTTCTTTGTAGTTAAATCAGGTCATTATGCTACAAATCTTTGTTCTACATGAAAGATTTAAATCTCCACAGAATTTGGAGACTGGGGAGGGGAGGTACAGGCATAATAAACCATACAGAGTAATTGCTTGTAGTTTCATCAGGATGTTTGTATAGAGGCTACTATCAAATTCCAATAAACTTTGCCTGACCCCTTTCACTTTCTGGAGTTCCTGGGAATCCCAGCAACAGACTGCATTGCCCCAGCACTCAGACTTTGTGCTCAATTATAAACTCTCTCACATCTAAGACATCATGTTTCCACACAGTTACTTTACAACAATCAAAGAAATTAAAAGATCTTTTGGGTTGCTTTGTAATAATAATAGTAATTTCTTAAAGTTTCTATAACTCAAGCAATTGTCCTTGACGTATTCTAAATTATTTCTTCAGAATTAAAAAAAGAAAAAAAGCAGAAGAAGAAGCAGGCATAATGGACAGCTTAGCGATTCCATTCAGCAGCTTTAAAATCAAAACCAAAGAACGGTGGTGGCAATGAAAGTCTGAAAAGACATTAAGTCATCAAAATCACCATTCAACAAAACAGCTTTGGAAGAGATGTCTCTCCTATCATTTTTATCCAAAGAACCAGGATGGAGACACTGAATATATTAATAAAGATAATAAAGCACCAGGCTTAAATCAGGGCTGCTTTTGTATAGGAATTATTTAGGCAAACTGGATAAACGGTCCTGCAGCACCCATGGCAGTCCCATAGCAACCTCTTGCTTTCTATGTACTTAGGAGGTAAAAAGATGATGATGATTTAAACCCTGAGCCCTGCATGAGAATACTTCCACTGTACCTAAACAAAACAGGAGAGAGGACACATATATGTTGGTCTGGTGGGCTGAACAGAACCTACTTTTGTTTCGGATACCCAATGCAGATCAAGGTTTTTGCAGAGCCTTCTCCTTCCTAGTTTCCAGGAGGCAGTGTTCATTGGGATTCCATGTGAGTGACACCCCTGGGGATGAGCAAGGCAGTGGCCCTGGGTTCAGGACCTTTTGAAAATGTCCATTTGACACATGTTTAATCATGTTTCCTTCCTAACACGTAAAGAGGTTTGGTTTTCAGTCCTTTCAAGAACAGTATACTCTGAAGGAGGAAAAGTAGACCCCGTCAAGGAGCAGGAGGAAATGTTCTTGGGTCAAAGTACTTATGTCAAAAGACCTCGAAAAGCTGTTGGGATCCTGCTATAAACAGTTGAAATTCTGACTGAGAGAAAGACTAGAAACTAGGGCTGACCCTGTCATAACCTCAAGGTCCATCTGACAAAATTATCTCTGACCTGGTCCTGTCATCTTGTCTGAAATTGCTTCCTCTAAAGACCTCTTCTCTGCTAAGTGTGTCTCCTTCAGAAGGTCCCTATTTAAATGCTAATGTTTTGCTCACCCAATATCAGTCATTAGTTTATCACATTAGCCTCAGTCACCCCGGAAAAATGGAACTTGGTTGGGTAAGCACTAATGAAAACCCAAGGTGAAAGGGATGCTCCAGACCATGTGTGGGAAGTAGAAACAAGAGTGGCAGTGATTAAAGACTGTCCTGGAGTCAGCAACCAGACTGACAGGAAATAAACTAAGTGGCACCATCAGAAGCGGGGTACACATACACTTCCCAGAGGAAATGAGGGGATACTTTCAACAAGCCTTATCTTCATCAAAGCTTTGTCTATGAGCTTAAGCAAATTCCAGTAAACAAGACAAAAGGTGCTAACCTACACCCTAACAAAAAAGGATGTCAAACAGTCCATATGCCCCTAAAAACCACAAGTCAGCTGGGAGTCTAAAATACACATTTGGCCCTTGCCATTTAAGATGGTCCACAACAAACTAGGCCAACACTATCCGACAGAATGACAGCTATTCCCATAGTGGTTTGGGGATATTATTTGAAAATCAGATTATTTATTTTTAAAGACAACATCCATTGTCAGAGTTGTTTTTCTTTCAGTTAATCTAAACAGGAACATCCTTATCTGCAAGGACACAGATACTTTTTGTGGAGCTTTCCACAATATACAAACGTGTTGCATGGTAATGATCTTTCTGGTTAAATTAAGATGTTTTGTACTACAAAAACCTGCATGTACTAACAACATGAATTAAATGTAGGAAAAATGTTTCACTGGGTATCTAAAAGAACTGAAGAGCAAAAAATGGCAAAAATGTGTGCAAACATATTTTTAACATATTCAACTTGTTTTATTAATTTTTTAAATGATGCTTATTCTTAACATGCTCAGATGTCTCCCAGAGGGGAAAGTAGTCTATAAAAAGGCCTTTGATCTTCATTCATTTTCAAGCATGCAAATTAAAGGACCTGTTGGGGAAATATTCTGCTCATTTGTTGGCTGAGAGGCACTTTTGTTTTCAATGGGAAGAAAGATGTTGAGTTACACTTAGAGAAATCTTAAATTTAGGAAACAGCAATCTCTCCATGAAAACAAGAATATGTGGTTTTCTGGCTATTTTCCAGTGGCTCTACACTGGAAAGTTAGTTTCAGAATACTCAATTAATAAGGCAGAAACATGTGTCCTTCAAAGTATTCCCTTGTTAACTACAGAAAGCATCTTTGTACCTATGGTTTCACCATAATGCCATGAAGAAGAGCAATGTTTGAGGACTGAGGTAAGGGAGTTGGTATCAGGGCAGAAAACAAAGATGACCCAAAAAGATAGAATTGTGTGGTATTGATGAAAACAAAGCTTTATGTAAAACTGGCATGGATTTGAGTTACAGTTCTAACACTTCCTACTTATTTTGAGGCTGGAGAAGTCAATTAATCCCTCTAGGTTTCAATTACATTGTCAGCAAAATGGGCATAATAATACTGTCTCCTTTATAAAATTGTTCATAATATTAAAATTAAAAATGCCTATAAATGGTAATGCATACATAAGTCACGATACCTCACACGTAGTGTAGTAAGTATGCAAAAAGTCACATCAGTTATTCATCTTTTGGGCTACCTTTATGTCAACCCCAAGATATGAACATTTTGGTCAAAACTTTTTTGTGCAGTGAAGGTGGTTTAAAGTATCATTTACACAGAAGCAATAAAAGCATTCTCAGATGTCAGTATACACTTTTGCATGTGTATTCTTGTAGTCACACGTAAAATGTTTGAGTTGGCCATTGCCGCGAACTCTGGAAAAGACTTGAGAATATAGATGTACCTTTATCCAGAAAGAAGTGATTGTGTCTCTATTAATAGCTGCTCCAGAGGACAAAATCCATTAACCAGAATCAGTCAGTCAAAAGGGGGACAGAGACCACTTGAAAAAATTATTGTCATATGTGGTTAAATCCTATATTTTTAGCTAGCTTATTGCAGACATCTTAAACAAGAAAATCACTGACTGAGTCATTCTACCCACTAAAATCATTCTCCATCAAACAGACATAATTTCAACACACTTTGATTAGCACTGACAAAATCTCAAAGCCAAGATTCCACCTTATACCAGAAATCAGTATGAAGATTTCTAAAAGAACTAAAATTAAAAAGTTCAACTATCCCCCCTTCTAGTTATCTTCCCCAAAGAGCTAAAGACTTCATATTACAGTGATATATGCATACCAGTGCTTATAGTAGCACAATTCACAATAGCTTAATCCTGGAAGCAGCCTGTATACTCATCAACAGATGACTGGATAAAGAAAATATGGTACCTATACATAATGGAATACTACTCAGCTATAAAGAAGGACAACTTTGAAACATCTGTAAGAAAATGGGTGCACCTAGAAAATACAATGTTGAGTGAAATAATCAGACACACAAGCTTAAGTACCTTACAGTAACTCTCATTTAAGGAAGGCAAAGTACAAACAAAGACCACAATAAAAGATGGTTAGAAGGAGACAAGAGGATAGATCTCTTGCAAATGGAAACAGGTCCAAGAGAACATAAGCAAGCAGACAGGAGGAGCAGAAGGGGAAATAAGCAGAATAAAGATATGCCATGTACAGGAACCTTATAACCTAAATGAATATAAACATTATATGTCAAAAAATAAGATTAATAATATCAACAAGAATAAAAATGGAGAAAGCATTAGAGGAGGAAGGAGGGAAGCGGGAGGGAAGAGGAAGGGGATTAAAAAAAGAATCAAGCTGTATTATGTACATGTACCCTCTCCTAAGATGATTATAAACTACACGTACTGCAAACACATACTAATAAAAAATCATTTTTAAAAATTAAAATTTGGTATTCCTGTTATTTATTCACTGAAGAATTCCAAACATAAAGAAGTCCATGGAAATTTCTCATTCAGATCTTGTAGATCTTCTAATATACATAAATCATAAAGAAAGAACATATAGCCCATCCCCTACAATTTTACATATGTGAAAACAGGCCCCCAAGATTTGAAGCAATTCGCCCAAGATCAGAAGCATCATTACCTACAGAGCTGGCATTAAAGACACAGCTCCTGTTCCTCCTGCCAGTCCTCTTTCAACCACTCTCATATAGCTTGTAAGGGAGACAAGAGTTTTCCACCCTTCTATTTCAAGTCATACGACTTGAAGGGAAGATTTCCCCTGGAAGTTGCAAACCAAACTACTCCAGTGAAACCAGCAATTTTATTCAATGTTTATTAAAAACAAATCAAGCCATGTTTCCCTGCTAACTTTGTCTGGAATCTTCACTATACTTGGTCTAATAATAACATAAAAAAGAAGGAAACTATTTAAGCAATTAAAAAGCCAGAACATGACCATCCACTATCAGTGATTAATGTACTATTTAAGTATAGGGAAATCTAAATTGAATTCTACTGATACTCTCAATGAACACATTAGCTAACAAACTACAATTTTAATAGTCCTAGTGAATTTGTAAAGGTTTTCCTTTAACAACTCGATAGTGTCAAAAGGAATCTGACTTTTAGCTACAAAAATCTTAAGGTAGGAGTTTTTGTTTAAAAAAGGTGTAAGGGAAGGTAATAGACAAAAAGGATATAATCAAAATGTTATATGCATGTTTGGACATTTTTAATTGTAAAAAAAAAAAGTTATTTGAGGTTTTCTCTAGTTAGCCCCAGATCCTTCCTCAATCATTTTTGTAAGGGCTACATACCCACATGTGCATACACAAGTGCATACACATGTGCACATATATTGTTCCCATATTTCTTTTTTGTTGTTGTTCCCATATTTCTGCCAAGAATTGTACACTGCACTAATTTCGATTGGTCTTCTGCAATGAGGGGAGTTGTACACACACACACACACACACACACACACACACATACACACACACATTTCTCTTTTGTAGTCAAAGGGACAAGTCAGAAACCTCTCTCTGTAGGGTGAAGCACTACTCAGCTAGATCTCAGAGCTGAGAAGGTGTGTCTGCAGGACGGTGAAGTGAATTGAAACATCAAGCAAGAATTTCTCCATTCTCATTCAGTCTGAAAACCAATATAGCATTGGAAACCTGGCTTCACACTTTCTTACCCCAGTACCTGCAAAGCTCACATAGCACCCTATAATTCAAACAGAGAATGAGATGGCCCAGGGGCATTGTGTGAACGAGTCAGGAGCCAGGCAAGGCAGACTGAATTTGAGCTTCCCTGGTACTGATGACAACCGTTAACTTCTACTATTTCTGACTTTTGCATGCTTGCTATCTAATTATGTCACATCTTGAAAATGCAGCAAGAGAAAATTCCATTTCAGCTCTAATAATAGAAATGGGTAATATTTACCACTTTAACAGATTGTGCTGTGTTGTGAATGAAGGCTGCCCCTTCAAACACATTATATAGATGAAGTTTTTCCAGCATAGTGAAGCATATGGGAATTAGAAAACTAAGTAGACTATGGGAGCGATGTGATTTTAAGAAAGTAATTTAATCTAAATTGTGGTGTTAAATGGAAATCTCATCCATAAAAATTGTATGTTGGAAAGGCAACTAAATGTCTAAGTAAGGGGAAAAAAGCAATTTTAAAATGTTATTTTAAAGTATATTAGTGGTACTGAATCCTACTCTCTCGAAAAATCAGATCATTTTCCCAAACAAAAGCTTAGTCTATAAACTTGTAATAGCAATATGCTGGATTAGTCAAAAATAGGAGAAAATGCCAAGATATCACAAATGAGAGCAAAATGAATGAATTGTATTCTGTATAACCACAGGCAGTGGGGGATAGCAAAAAGAAAAAACTTGAACAAAGATTTGAACAAGGGCATCTGAAGAGATGGCGCAGCTTCTCTGCATGGGTTGTCTCCCTGCTTTAAGTCCACGACTGGCCACAAAGTTCAGATTTCCACCATGGTCAGTAATGTATTTTTCCATCAGTATTTAGCTACGAAGTCGCATGTGGACTCTCATCTTGAAGAAATTTGGGATGTGTTAAAAATATTAGAAAAAATTCACTTCTCCCTGGTACATGGTAGAGGACAGACAATATCAACCTGTGAAAAGTGCAGCAGTCTCTGCTTGAGGTGAAAAATGAGATGAACATTGATAAGGTGCAGTTAATCTGCAGCAAATTAACTTAAGGCAGAAGTAGATTTCAAAAATTGCAAGATTATCTTTTTATACTCCATTGTATACAAATACAATGCTTTCTTTATCCATTCATCTGAGGGATATATACGCCATTTCCAAGACCTCGCTATTAAAAATTATGCTGCTATAAACTACTAGTTTCTCTTAGTTCATTGAAAAGAAAGTTTTGTGTTATTATCTGTTTGTTTCTTCATTGTAAGAGTTGTTTTTTGTCTATGTCTTGTACTCTGAGTAACAACTCTGAAGATAATGTATTCAGTGAATTAACTGTTGTTATTCTTTTACTATTTTATATGAAATTTTATTTTTTCATAAAAGTTTAAAAAGTATAAAAATAATTGCAAGAAAATAGTATCTGAGGGGAAGACCAACTGATTAAGTTCTGAATTCATTAATATTCAACAAACTTTTATTGTGCCCTATATATCCTAACAGGGAGGCAAGGCTAGCTACGCTGCCTCACCAACTCCCCAGAATCAATTAAGTTAAGCCTCAAGTTCCCTCTATGTTTCCCTCCTCAGTAGGTCTCCATGTGAAATCTGGGGTGAGTGGGACAACAGAAGATGGTGAGCCTCCTGTAACAGAAGCTCCCTCAACCTTAAATGGACCATAATCCACTGCATCCCTGTTTATCTGGGTCTTCCCTCAAAACATGCAGCCTCCCTGGATTCCTGGCACAATATAGTGAACTATAAAAGCTTGCTCCTCACTTGAATCTTAGAAAAGAACTTCGCTATCCTGACTCACAGAGCACTGTGGGAGACAATGCGTAGATACCTAAAACTTCATGAATGTGTACATCATTTTTCAAAAAATAAGCTAACCTGAATGTTTTAAATGTGCTATAGTTGAAATTTAAACGCCAAATTGTTTAGATCTTACCGCACTGAAAAATACGTCTTAAACAGTCAAGAACTATTCTATTTATAACCTACAGAGCTCCATGGAAAAATTCATTTTCCTAGATGTAAAATGTGGAAGCTAGCATAACAGAGGGTATTTCACTTGATTTATGAGTTTTAAAATATTGAAAATAACTTACCACCTAACCAAAGATTTGTGAGTGTATGCATTATTTGTTTAAATCTTTTAGGAAATATAAAAGCAAAATAGAACATGGAATTTCTTCCTACTCTGAATATCAGACTTTTGCCTGATATTGATAGTGAGCAATTTCAAAGAGACAGAAATGTTAATTACCCTGATTTGATCAGTACACATTGTATTCATATATTGAAATAGCCTGCTACACTTCATAAATATGTATAATGACATGTTAGTCAGATTTTTTAAAAGTTCAAGCAGATGGAAATTCTAACTACCCTGATTTTATCATTACAGTAATTTTTAATTAAAATTTATTAGTTGTACATATAAGTGTGGCAGAGTGCACCACATTTATAAGTACAATTAATAAGTGTTAATTTAAATTTTTAAAAAGACTAAAAGGTATTTCAAATGCTCTGACTAAAAACCTGAGAAGAGCAGGGGAAAATAACCACTTAAGGAAGTGGTGGAGAGACAGAGGTACAGAGAATGCAGATGGAGCTATCTATTTCCTAATTTTGCCGGTGGCTAGAAGTAGCAGCCATAAGATGCACATTGCAAACATCCTATAACAGGGAGTGAAACTGATCCAAAGCCCCAGCTGCTGCTCTATGAAATCTTTCTCAGCCTTAGCCCTTGGGCTCCACTTCCCACAGGCAGCTGCCTGCCAGAACTGCGTACTAAGGAAGGCAGATGGGTTCCTGTTTCTGGGAGACCTGGGACTCCTGTATTGTCCAGTTTGGCCTCGACAGCTCCTCAAAGGCCTTGTGAAACATTCCTTGCACTGCTTTGCAGTGGCCTCCATGCAAGTTCTCCCTCTGACTCGCTCAGACTTGCCTCATGGTCTGATTATTCTCCCAACCATACCAGCTTCCCTCTCTATTTCCTCTCACAGGAATTCCCTCTAATAAAATCCTTGCACATTCAATTCTGTTCTGCTCTGTGCCACAAGAAAGTGCATAAGTGGCCTAGAAGCCTGGAAGCATTTCTCTGTTTCCTGCAAACCTTATGTTGCCTCATACACACAGCCTCCAGAGGTTTCTCTCCATTTTTTTTCCAGAAAAACTGCATGGACTTTTAAAAATTTATCTTAGTACATTTCCCCTCCTGGTGAACTACTCATATATATATATATACCTGGACAACAATTTTTCAGAGTACTTTGAAAAAGCAGGCTAACCATAATGAGATAGTTCATGCAGTTAGATAAATACACCTCAAAAGTTGGAAGGCAGGTATTGGTTGGGGATGCCTTATTTTTAATACTTTAAAGCTTATAAATCAAATGAAACACTCTCTTTCATCCTAGCTTCCACACTTTGACTTAGGAAAATGAGGTTTTTCATGGTTTTCTGTAGGTTATAAATAGCATAGTTCTTGTCTATTTAAGACATATTTGGCAGTATGTGATACCTAGACAATTTGGCATTTAAATTTCAACTATAGTGCATTTAAAATATTCAGGATGACATAAGACATAAACTAGGCTTCTAAACTCTGGCTTTTATGATATTTAAAATAATGTATCACGAGGTTAATACCCCACTTGAAATTGTCTCTATGTCTCTTTCTACACACAATTGGTTTGACTGTTATGTCCGTCAAGATAAATTAGAAAAGAGTTGAGCCAATTGTGCCTTTAGACACAGTTTTAAATATCCCTGCCACAGGAAAAAATGAAAAGGTTAAACTAGAAACTTCTACGGTTTTTCCCAGCTTTAAGAGCATGAGATGCTATAATTCGATGGTTTAATGCAGTCAGGTATGTTTAGAGTTCTCCCTCCCCAACCATGAGTTCCCTTTTCATGAAATCTGAGTGCAATGGAATTTCCTTATCTGAACATTTCCAGCAACTGTGACAATTCCAGTTCTAATATATGAGAATTGCTGGGCCGCTCCTGGACCTAGCCTCTCAATCAGATGATAAGGAACCACAATAGTGGCTTGGACTAAGGAGAGTTCTCTCCTGCCTCTGATGTCCTTCTTTCCATCGCTGCTTTGGGGGAATAAGGATAGGAGAACCAGAACACACTCTGAAAAACAATTCAACACAACTTCCCTTAAAGACATCACTTTTTGCATCAAAAGTTATTCACAATAAACACCTTCGAAAGGGTCTAAATCATTGAAAAATGCCATTTAATCACATTTATCTACCTACATCTCTATAAAGCCACAAATGTCCAACTAAACTTTCAGATTTTACCTTGAATAGTGAGAGTGTGAAAATACAAGGGTTTGAGTGAGAGGATCAAAGTTTTACTCTTTCACAACTGCCTCTTCATAGACAACACTTTATCTGTACCTTCAGAAGTTACCCAGATATCAGAGATAAATGGGATCTAATTAGATATCTGCTATCGTTGCTCAAAAAACATGAAAACATCACTGATATTCTTATCAAATATTATTTCATATCTTAGTATCTATTAAAACTAACATATATTTAAATATATGTACTTATAGCCATAAACACACATATGCATATGTGCATATATACGTGTATATACATAAGAGTTACTTTGAAAGGAAATCTAAATACAATAGAATTTCCTTTTTTAAACATTTTCAGCAATCACAACGCTTTAAATTCTAATATATAGGAATTGCCAGGCCACACCTGGAACTAGCTCTAATCACGTGATCAGTAACCACAATCTTGGCTCTCTGGGTTTGACAGGTTTATTCTCTAAATCTTACTCTTCCTATTTTATCTTTCTCCTAGATCCTTGTTATGACTGAGATAAGGATTCCCCAAAGGCCCATGTGTAATCAGCCTGTGGTGCTATTATTGGAAGATAGTAGAGCCTTTAAGAGACAGAATTCATTGGGAGGTAGTTAGGTTATTGGACATGCCTTTGAAGAGGATGCTGAGACACCATCCCCTTCCTTTCTCCCCATCTTTCCCTTCCCAGTCACCATCACATAAATAGGCCTCCTCTGTCACACACTCCCACCATGATGTACTGTGCTGTAAGGGGTCCAAAGCCAAGTGACTGTGAACTAGACCTCTGAAACTATGAAGCTCCTAAAGCTTTTTTTAAAGTTAATTACCTAGAGTAGTTTGTCATTCTAACAGCAGGCTAACAGTCCTTATGTGCCCTAGACAAAATACATAAATAAAACTTTAAGAAACTCTCCTACCATGAGGGTCTAAGGAACTAACCCTTGCAGGTGAAATGGGATTTCTGAACTCTGAGCATCTATAAATGAAAAAATGGATTTTTCTCTTCTTTCAAAGTCCTCAAATTCTGTTCAAACTCAACTTCTTTGCAACTCCATAAATATCATTATTTTATAAAAATTAAACTAAAACTGATTATAGCTTAATAATTTTCTCTTAACAGATCCACATCTTAGAAATTAATTCTGTTGAATCTGATACCAAGATATTAGTAATTCAACTGTTTCATAACTTGTAACATTTTTCCTGTCAAATTGGTTAGCAGTATTAACAGAATCTTGTAGCTCTGGATTCTACACACAATGCAGTTATTCTTTACCATAATCACATGATTATGTCTCAACTCATGAGTAAGCAATGCTTTTTGTTTATAAATTGTCACCCATGAAAAAGAGAACAATCTGATGAAACTTAGAACTCGTTAAGAATTCCTTCTCTATTAGCCAGTTACTTTGCCTTGGTTTCAAGACCAAAGACTTAGAGCCAGAGTCACAAATTTGAATTGTAAGTCACAACAGGGTGTAGGTAAAAACCCTTAACATTTCTTGCTATTTCCTTCACTTAAGTATTTTAATTTTAATTATTTCAAATATATAGTGAAAAATATTGTTAATAAGATAGCAAGCTTCAACTCAGTGTTTCATCTATTTTAGCCAGTATTGATATTTAGTAACATTCACTGCAAATATTTGCAAAGTAAAATATAGCAAATACAATAAAGTGTTAGAAGTACCACTCCTTCTCTCCCTTGAAAAATCACCACAAATGCTAGTGCTCTTGCTATTCTTATTTTTCCATTTTTTTAATTCTTATTTTTCCATTTTTAACTACATACAGATATATCAATAAACATATTTTTATAATTTACCTCAATATCGCCTACCATATTCTTTGACAATCTGTATTTTTTCCATTCGACATTATATTTTACGATGTATGCACTTTGATCTATATACACCTACTTTATTCATGACTACTAATATTCAGTAGTCTATGAAATTCTGTTTAATTTTTCTATTTCCTTATTCTTGAACAATTCTGTTGCTTCCGATTTTTTGCTAATACAACAATACTGCTCATTTTTGGTAGAAGAGAATTGGGAAATGAACCCAGGGCCCTTGTGTTGAGTGACACTCCCCACCCTTTTTATTTTGAGACAGTTCTTGCTAAGTCATTAAGTTGCTCAGGCTGAGCTCAAACTTGGCAATCCTCCTGCTTTAGCATCCTAGACTGCTAGCATTATATGTATGTGCCCCCACACCTGCCTTGCACTGACATTTTTAGAGATGCCTCCCTGTTTGAATGTTCAATCAGAATAAACAACATAGAAGTACATTGTCTGCTTTGTAGGATATACGCATCTCTGAAGGTACTGCTAAAAGACTCTTCAAAAATGAATCCACAAACACCTAAAAACAGCAGGGGGTTTTTTGTTGTTGTTGTTTGAGTTTTTGGGGTTTTTTTTTGTTTTGTTTTGTTTTGTTTTTGGTCCTGGGGCTCCAACTCAGGGCCTTGTGCCTGCTAGGCAAGCACTCTACCACTGAGTTAAATCCCCAGCCCCTAGTCAGCAGTTTTTGAAAACTCCTATGTTCCTATATTATTGTCAACACCAAGTATGATCAGAGTTTAAGTTTTGCCAGTTGGCTGATTTTGAAATGATGTCCATTTCGTTTTAAATTTCATCTTCCCAATTACCAGTATGATTTTGAATTTTTTACAATTATATTGGCCTTGAAAATTTCTTCTTCAATTAATTTTCATATTCCTTATTTATTCTCTATTGAAATGGTTCCTTTTATTGTTTTTAGAGTTTTATTTAATATGTGTTTTGTTTACTAATCCTTTACTGGCTGTTTGAATTACATATATCTTCAAATATGAACGTTATGTTTTCATTTTATAATCTTCTTAGCATATCATTTTTATTTTAAATAACTGAAGTTATCAACATTTTTAAAGCTAGAGTCTTGGGCAAGAACTCTTTCCCTACCCTGATGATCATAAAGCCATTTTATTCTCGCATTTTTCAATTCATCTTTACATTTTAATCCATCAGAATTTATTTTTGTGCATGATGTAAGGCAGATTTAAAGCTTTATTTTTCCCATAGAATTAGTCAATTCTCATCATCTGTTATTTTCTACAAATACATGAAAACCACCTCTCTTATATATTAATTTATCATATACATACAGGACTGCTGGGCTCCCTGGTCTATTACATTGGTATATGTGTACATCCCCCCTACAGTACAATACATTCTAATTACTATACCTTTATAATAAGGCTTAACAAAAAGATAGGGTAAGTCTGTTTTCTTTAATCTACTTCAATTTTTTCCTTTGATTGTTCTTGATATTTTACTCATTTATGTTAATTTCAGACACAGCTCGTCAAGTCAGAAAAAAATTAAGATTTATATTAATCTGGCTTTGATTTTATAGATTATTTTGAGAGAACAAAAATTTTAAAATACTGGACATTTCCATCCAAATATATAGTAAAACTCTTCATTCATTTAGGTCTTCATATATAGTCTTCAACAAAATGTTATTACTATTTCCCAACAGTCACATACTATGCTAAATTTAATCTCAGATACTTTGTAGTTTTGTGACTATAAAGAATGTTTTTAAATTATATTTTTAAGCCAGGCATGGTGGCATATGCCTGTAATCTTAGCTATTCAGGAGGCTGAGCCAGGAGGATCACAAGATTGAGCCTTGTCTGAGCAACTCAGGATGATACTGTCTCAAAATAAAAAATAGAAAGGGCCAGAGATTTAGCTTAGCAGTACAGTGCTAGTATGTGTCAGGCAGTGGGTTCAATCTCCAGCATATTTAAAAGCAATTTTATCAGATCTATGCAAGTACAATTAATTTTTATATATAGTTCTAATCCTTTCAGTAACTTCTACTAGTTTAAAGCAGATTCTCTTGAATTTCATATGCAGTCATATCATCTGTGATAATAACAATATGATTTCTTATTTTTCCATTCCCTTGTCTCTGTTTTCCATGTTTTATTGAGCTGCCTACGACCTCCAGAACAATACTGAATAGAAGTAGTGGGGCTGGGGATTTAGCTCAGTGATTAGAGTGCTTGCCTTGCAAGCACGAGGCCCTGAGTTCGATCCCCGGCACCACAAAAAAAAAAAAAAAAAAAAAAAAAGAAGTAGTAACAGTAGACATTTTCAAATTGTTCCTGACTTTAAGAATATATGTCTAATGCATCATCATTATATGTGAAGTTTACATTGTTTTAGATAGACATCCCTTTCTGTACAACAAATTTTCTTCCTATTCGTTTTTTAACATTGTTAATATGAATGCCTGTTGAATCTAGTATATCTACTGTAATGGACATATTTTTCCCCTTATGTTAACATGATTACATCAATTCCATAAAGTTAAATCATCCTTATAATCTCTACCATAAACTCTATTGTTTGGTATTTCTTCAGTTCTGAAAAATTCTCATCTAGTCTCTATTCAAGTACAAGTATTGCCTCTTGCCACTTTCTATTTTCTCTGTGGAAATAAATGTATATGTTAACATATCTAACTATAAATATAGATGGTAGAAAAAAGAATTCCTATTAGATGTGTGTTAATCTCATTCTATTTCGCCTATCCGAATACATTATACTATACTTCCATTCTTTTTAATATTTCATTTGTTATCTCTGCTGCATCCTGGACAGGTTCCTCAGGATATCTTTGAGACCACAAATTTTCTCTTAAGCAGAATCTTAATCTAATGTTTGACTTTCCCATTTAATTCTGGAGTAATGATTTTTTATAATTTCTAAACACTTTTTTCAACTTGACAACTCTTTTTTTCATAGAACTCTACTATTTGTTTATATTCTTTATTTTTTTTCATATTCTGTTTATTTTAAGCATATTTATTTTACCATCACTTTAAGATTACTTATGTTCTTGAGTTGTTAATTGTTCTGCTTGTTATATTTGCTGCTGGTATCAATCAGGGCCCACTTAGGAGACAAAAACCATCCCCATCCTGCTCAGTAATCTGAACAGGAAAACGTTAATACAAAGAATTATGAACTAAAATAAGATGGTTAACAAAAAAGACAGGTTAAAAGGCCTCTAAGGAACCTAAGAATACCAAGTGTAGGGACCAACTGTTACATTTAAGGTTGATGGAAGGTGCCTAAGGAATAAACTGAGTAGACAATGGCCCCACCCTCACCAAGGCTGAGATCCAGACCTCTTCGGAGAGGGTGTGATTACAACCCACTGAGAGGCACAGTTTTCTAGATGCCACTGGCCAAAATAGTTCCATAGGAAGCTGCCCACTGTGGTGTCAAAGATATTTGTTAAGGTACTGTGGGCTGAACCTGACTGTCTAGATGCTACCTGCCAGGGAACAGATTAATTAGAGCTAGCACACAGAAAAATGCCCACAGAGGCACCAGAGAAGCTGAGTGGAGGGTGAGCTCCTCTGGGTCTCCCACACGCAACTGGTAGCTGAGCCCTAGAGAAAAAAACCCAAGAACCCCCTTCCTTACTCTGCCTTGCAAGGCCCTTCTAGTACCCTTTAAGGGAAAAAAAGCAGCAGCAAAATGTATGTCATGTGCAGGTACCAATTCCCTATGATGAATGTTATCATTATGTATGTCTAAATTGTACCACTAAAATAAATTTTTTTCAAAATCTAATATGGTATCTTCTGGAAAATGACCCAATTCTATTAAAAATCAGGACAATGATGATAGATTTACATCCAAGAAGTATTAAGTTAACTAAAACAATTGACTTTCTCTTGTGGGTTCTTTCCTCTTATTTTTTTTAACATTTTAATTTTTAATTCATCGTCTCATGAAGTATTAGTTTTTCTATTAAGTTTCCATTATAATTAAGTGTCCTTTTAGGGCAATTTTACATCTGTTTCTTCCACATTTCAAAGGTTCCTCTGGTCATTGCTAAACCTTTACTGGTTTAGGGTCTTCATGCAATATAAGCTGAATAATATGGACCTCAAATCTGTATGTCCCTCAGGCTTATGGATTCAGTTTTCACAGAAATTTTATTTTATTCCTTCCAGAACCTTGGACAGAATCCTAGCTTCTTCTCTGAGCCTTGGGTGGATTTCCTGTAGTCATTTTCCACGTGTTCTAAGCAGGGAAGTAAGAAGAGGAGCTTAGGGACTATGACATGCCAAATTAATCTGCTGCTTTGTCATTAAGTTTAATGCTTTCCTTCCTCCATCTCAAAACTCTCAGAAAACTTGTCTCTGTCAATAACCCATTACATGATGGTGACATCCACCTTCAATATGGACACCTATGATTGAACATCTCATGGGATTCTTAAACTCCCCTAAACCTATGTGTATTCCTGTTCTCCATGTCTCAGAGAATTATATCAGCATCCTCCAGCCCCCAGTCAGAAACATGAAAGTGACCCTAAACTTCTGCCTCTCACTCATTCTCCTCCCTTCCCTCTCCACAACATTCCCTCCAAAATTATCAAGTCTTATAGATGTTACCTTTTTATATTTCTGACCCACAGAATCACCTTTCATATTCACAGCCTTAATGACTTTCCTGTAGTTTCACCTTGCCCCCAATCTGGCCTTCTCCTAAAATGTCCATACTCTTTACCAAGGCCTTCCGAGCCCTACATGGCCTTGCTTCTGCCAAACTTTCAGACATTATCTGTACTGTTCACTTATCATGTTCCAGCCATTGATCTTTCTCTTCCTTGAACACAACAGGTTCGTGTAGTCCTTAATTCAATATAAACTTCTTGTCAGCTCTGTGTGATCAGACTATCCCCAATGTACAGAAAATTGAGGTTTGCAGAGCAGAAGTAACTTGTCTATAGCCATCTATATAGCAAGTGGTCAAAATAAGACTGGTCTCCAATAATCTGATTCTGGATCCTTTTTTATTCACTACACCCTGCCTCCTAAAGTTACCTAAGTAAGACCCATCAGGGAGCTGTTACAGAGGTGCTGGTCCATCTTGGAAAAGTAGTCATGAGAAAAGATGAAAAAGACATTTCAGAATAATATTTTTTCAACCAATTAAACATAATAGTTACTCCAGGATAATCTCGACTTTAAGTATTCTATCTTACGACCCATAGAGTATCCGTATTTTATAAATCATAGATTGACAAAATATGGTCCTTATAAACACAGATACATGTAAAATTTAAAAAAATCCTGAGTAATGTAGAACAAATTCTAGTATTCATTTTATATGATTTTATACAAGATTTATAACCAAAAAAATACTTATATGGAATAATCACAACCACACACATGCGTGCACTCATGTGCATTCACTCTATCACAATATTCTTAAATCTGAGTTTGCTTTTACACATACCATAAATATTCTTAAGGTTAAATGAAACAAAATGTGTGCACAACTTTGTATAAATGTGGACTCCTCTTCAAGTTCCTCTTTTGCTTAGTATTTTTCAGCCTTTCTTAGCTCTTAGCACAAAAAGATCAATATACAATAATAAAAATGATGGAGAGAATGTCTAATTGAGGCTTGTGTATACTCTGGAGATCCTTTCAATCACTTTTATTATTATATATTGATCTCTTGGCACAAAAATATTGAACAAATTCAAGATATTATTTCCCCCAAAGACATTCACACCTTAATCCCTGAAACTTGTGAATATGTTATATTACATGGCAAGAGGGAATTAAGTTCCAGGAATTAAAGCTGCTAATCAACTACCTTGAGATGTGGAGATTATCCTGGATTATCCAATTGGGTCCCAGGTAATCACAGTGTAATTCATAACCAAAATAGAGAGGCAGGAGATTCAGAGTCAATGATGCTGCACAAGAGAAATGGATTCTGCACAGAGCCTCCAGAAAGGAACACAACACTATCAAAACTTTGATTTTAACCCCATGAGACCCACTTTTGATTCTCATCTCCAGAATAACAAGATAGTAAATGTATGTTGTTGTAATCCTTTTTTTTTTTTTTTGGTAATTCATTATAGCAACCATAGGAAACTAACACACCCTCCCCTACCATCCAAACTGGAAGAAAGTTTGGACTTAAAAGTTCTAAAATCTCTGTCCAAAAGAATTACTTGCTGAGATTCTCAGGCCTCCTCTTTGATTTTCCCCTTTTCAGTACACAAGTCCAGCACCCTAGGACTAAATTCTCCAGCTTTGAGTTCAGAACTGTCTTTTTTAGGATGATAATGGATATCTGTTCATGTCTTTAGCCAACAAGCACTTATACTTCTAGTCAGGGCTTTCCCCTGAATCACAGACACAAATACGTATCTCAGACAGTATGGCCACTAAGAAGCTCCACTGGCCCATCAAAGTAACATGGCCAAAACTACACTTCTGACACACCTACCCCATCCACAGTGCCTAGAGTCTCCATTTCACTTGATGCAAAATCTACTCTTCCTGTTGAGGTCAAAACCCTTTGTGTTACCCTTGCCTCTTCTCTTTCCCTCACACCTCACAGCCATTCCATCAGCAAGTCCACCTCTTCTACACTAAAATACATACACTTCTCACCACCTTTACTGCTACCACCCCTTTCAAGCCACTAAAAGCCCCTAACTGGTCTTCAGCTTCACTCTGTTCAATACATTCTTGATACAGAAGCCAGATTGATCATATTTAAAACATACGTTTGACCCATCACTGCTCTGCTCATCATTTTCCCTTTTTATCTGGCCTTTCGGCATAAAAGCCAAAGGCCCTGTACTCACCCGTCTGTCCCATTGCCCTTTTCCATGACTCTGCTTAACTCTCTCATCTCCAAGAACACCAACCTTACTGCTCCTAGAACAAGAAAACACTCTCCCACTTCAGAGGCACTGGGCTTGCTGCTGAAGATTTGAGACTCATCCCCTCATTGAGCCATTTCCTCATGAAAGCAAGAACTATGCTTTGTTCATTGTTTTATCCTGATATATGGTGTATATCGGAAATGTCTCCCAAAAGCTCATGTGCTAAAGACTTGACCACAGGGCAGCAGCATCCAGTTGTGGGGTTTATGAGAGGTGACTGGATCTTGGATTATGAAGCCTCTAACCTCATCAATGGATTAACCTACTGATAACACATAACCTCATACACTGTTGGGAAGTAGAGGAAACTAGTTGGGACTAGTGGGACCTATTTGGGGGAAGTAGGTCACTAGAGATATGTCCTGAAAGGGTATATTGGAACCCTGACCCCATGCTCTCTCCCTCAACACCCCTTCTATGTTCCTCTCCCCTACTTTCAGCCACCACGAGGTGAGCAGCTTTGCTCCACCACATGATCCCCACTATGTTTTGTCTCACCACAGACCCAAATAAATGGGGCCAAGTAACCATGGACTGAAGCTTCTGAAATCATGAGCCAAAACAAATCTCTCTTCCTCCTTTTAAAAATACATTCCAGGATCTAAAACTGCACCTGGTATCTAATAGGCATGTACATAAGAATATGTTGAATAGACTTTTGAATTCTCCCTACTCATTCCAAGTAGCTGTCTGTTACTTCTCCTTTCTCTTTCCCACCTTCATATAAATTATCTTCCTTTATTTAAAAAAATACTAAATAATAAAATTATTATCCCATGTCCTAGAGATACCAAGATGAATGAAAAATAATATTAAACATTGATGAGCTCACAGTCAGAAAGTATCATTCAAGACAATTTCTGCATTGAGAGAAATGTTATTAACCTGTGTTATCTGATATAGTAGCCACAAACAACATGTGCATACTGAGCATGCAAAATTTGGGTAGTGTGATTTAAGAACTGAATTATAATTTTATTTTAATTATTTTAATCTTAAATGATCATATGTGACTAGTAACTACCATACTAAAACATATGGGACTAAAGTAGGAGATAGATATGTAGACTAATAATACTAATAACAGAAAGAATGCAATATAATCAATTCTCTGGTAGAGACATGCAATAATAATAACAAAGTGTTAGGGGAACCCAGAGAAGAGAACCACTAAATCTAACTGAGCCTAATTTGCTCCACTCGATCTTCCAATAGCACTCAATGCTTTTCCCTTATATCACTTTACATTCTTATTATTGTTATATTTTTATAACTAGTTGGTATCAATCTTCTTTACTCTGCTATGAGAGCTGGAACTGTGACCATCTTCAGCTATCAACAGGATGCTTTGTATACAGTATGATGTGTCTTAGACACTTTCTCATCTCTTGGACAAAGTACCCAATGCCCACAACTGAAAGGAGGAGAGGATTATTTTGGTTC
>PVJO010014688.1:0-47460 GCA_004026905.1 Hystrix cristata | reverse complement strand
GAATGGAAGGGAGGGGAGGGGAAGGGGGGAAGAGGGGGGAAAACCAAGATGTATCATGTACAGGTACAAAATAACCATGTTGATTATGATCATTATGTATGCAATGTACCAATACATGTTCTTGGTAAAAAATAATAAAAAATAACCAACATAAGGAAGACTGATAAATTACACGAGAGAGTGAAAGTACCATAAAACAAATTTGTACTGACTGGAGAGGGAGCAAGGAAAGGTTTCATAGAAGAACTCAAATTGGAAGCAAATGGTGCGTTAGTCCTTTTCCATAGCTATGACAAAATACATGAAAAAAAAAACTTACGAGGAGGAAAGATTTATTTTGACTCATAGTTTTAGAAGTTTCACTACGTGGTCAGAAGAAGGTGAAGTACCTGGAGAATGCTATTTATCCCTGTGTCTGGGTCTTACTTTGATAAATTGCTTTAGGGCCTAGAGAGAGGCAGAACATCATAGTAAAAATAGGTAGCAGAGAAAGCTGCTCATTGCAAGGAAGCCAGGAAGCAAAGAGAGAGACAGGAAGGTGTTAGGGGTCCCCATATCCCCTTCAGGGTCACATCCACAATGACCTCACTTCCACTGAGCACCACAGCCATTGTAAAGGTCCCACCACCTCCTAACAGCACCACAGGCTGGGAACAAAGCCTTGAACACATGAGCCTTTGCGGACATTTCATATTCAAATTATAGCAAGTGCTATGGCTGCACCCAAATAACATGGGAAGTCTGATAGAAGAAGGTGAAGTAAAAGGACACTGCAGATCACAGTGAATAAGTTAGGCAACAGCAGATGATTAGAAAGTTCATAGTGTATCCTTGGACAAGGTGTAGTAATCATGCATGGCCAAAATATAGAGGATTCCTAATGCCAGGCAAGGAGTTGAGAACATACGTTATTTAGAACAGACAACCACCATTGGTTGTTTTACAAAATGGCTAAAACTAAATCGGATGAGTGGAAACAAGTGTAATTATTATTGCTTATTATAGCCAAAGCAACTAAGTGCATCTTTCTGAGTATCACCTGCTAAGGATGTGTTATAACTGAAACAAAATTTTGGCTTTTGCCTCTGAATTTAATACTTTTCCCCAAATCCAGTGGTTATCAATTTTGGATGCAAAAAAAAAAAAAAAAAATTCCTGGAGAATGCTATGTATCCTGTGTCTGGGTCTTACTTTGATAAATTCTAAGTTCTTGGATCTGAGATAGAACCTGGGCACTGGTAATTAATTCCCCCAGATGATTCTAATGTTCAGGCAAATTTAAAATTCATAGACTGTGGTACCTGGATGAGCAGCTTTAGAATTATCCAGAACCTTTTCAGAAATGGAGGATCTCAGGCTCCAGCCCCGACCTACTGAATCAGAATTAGTACTTTTTTTTTTTTTTTTTTAGAATTTGTACTTTTAACCAAATCCTCAGGAGGTTTGTTAAGTTTTATCAAAATTTGAGGAGCAACCATATAAACAATACTACTTCCTATTTCCCAATATTGCCAAGCCCATTCTAGCCTGAAAAGGGCAGAAGTAAAAACCTCAAAGATCTAGACAGCAGATTGTTTATGAATCACATAACAAAAGCATGAATAAACATCTCAAATTTGCCAGGGCAAAACTTTGCTGCATGACTGAAAAGGAAGAAAAAACAGGGAGAGGAGCGATTGTTTTCAGTGGAAGAAATTCCTGACAGAAGCACGAAATCCTAAAATAGTCTGAAACAGATGGGGTCAGCAGAAGCCTTCAGTGACCAGGGGCAGTTCCCTGAGAAGTGACCGTGACTTAGATGTGTCCTTGATGCAGCAGCTCAATCTTAAAGGACAGAGAGTTAACACAGAGGACTGCTCCTGGTTCAGTGCGTGCTCCTGAGACAGCATGAGAGCTGTCGCCTCCTCCACCGCTTATGGAAGGCATCTCATATTTACTGTCATTTTTACCCACAATCATTAAGTTGCAATCCCCTAACTGTGCTCAAGTTCAGAGAGAAAGCTCAGGACCAGCCAAAGGTAGCCTGCACCAGAGGCCACAACACAGATGTAAAGTCAAATCTTGAACTGTTGGAAGCCATTATAAACACCACCCTGGCTTCAGAAAATGATTATGATATTGCAAAATTGTGTTTTGTGTTTAAAATGTAAGCCTGCCTGGTAAGGAGCCAAAAATCTCCAGATATTGGAGATTTCATATGGCTCAACCTACTAACAAATGGACCAACGGATGTTAACAGGAAAGGTTGCAGTGAGATCAGATTGTTCAGACTGTCTTGGAAGTAACATAACAGTATAATCTTCTTACAGCTATATTTGATAATATATGTAGAAAGCCTTACTTTTTTTCATATTCTGCAACACAAAATTTCCACATCTAGGAATATATCATAGAAAGTACAAAGATGCAATTTGCAACATTTTTCTTTAAATTACTTAAATGTCCAGTAACAGAGAGTCGTGGTGAATACCATGTCACATTAATAGAAAAGAATACAATACCCATTAATGTTTTACCTTTAAGGTTCATTCAATGCATAAGAATATGCATGGAATATAATATGGAAGAATACAAAGTAGACAAAAATATTTTAATATAAACTCTGGGAAATTTTTATTTTCTTTTTCATATCTCAAAAATATTATGTTTTAAAATGATATAAAACAATTTTTATAAATTTCAAAAGAAAGTTAGAACCATCTACTTCCACCCACAGCTTGGGGGCTGAAGCCTGCAACTATCTACAAACACACACTACCACACACACACACACACACACACACACACACACACACACAGCTTAACACTGTGTCATCATGACATCATTCTAGAGCACTCTTGCCCAGGAAAATGTCTTGATTGTTCACTACAGGAACTTCCTCAAAGACCTACCAACTCTTTCATGAAAGATCACTGACTATTTGCACTCTTGATTTATTTGAAAATCAAAAATCGTCACCTCACAATTGCCAGTAATCCAGGTCTATCACATCATAATCCATATCTGGTCCTAATCCACCCACCCTCCCACTCACACACACATCACAAAATGGGCCTTTAACCAAACTTGGATTGTCCAATAACTCTAACCTGGCCTTCCTGCTCTGAGACACTGCCAAAGTTCTATCCAAGTGGTGTTCTCCCTACAGCACTGAGCAGTGAACCCAGCTCTGTCACATCTAACAGGAGGTGTTGGTGTTATTATCTGTGGATTCAGCATACAACTGTGCAGTACTCATGAGATGAGGTAATTTCCATGCATCTGGCACTGCAGAAGCCAAGCAGAAAGAGATTCACTAGGAAAATAAACTAGTGATAGAACCAGTAGAGTAAAGAATGCTAAAGGGAAAAGGTTGGTAGCAGCACTCATCTATTCTAACATCCAAGCAGTGAGATGAGATGGCAAAGTGCATGGAATCTGAGGCTGATCCAACGACTTCTGACTTTGTTTATCCCTTCCCTTCTGAATGTGGTGGGGGGATCAGTTCTTGGCCTTTTGGCTAAGATCAAGTGAATGTGGTAAGATCTGTGACACAATATCACCACTGTGATTATGAGATTAAAGTTATATGGAAAAAGGAATTTTTCAGTTGACTTTAAATTATTCAGGTGGACTTAATCCAATCACAAGCACCCTTTAAAAGTAGAGCGCATTCTCAGTCAGAAAGCTTCCAATCACATGGAAAGGAATGATAAGAAAGAAGTCACATGGCATGATCAGTACTGATGCCCTCTAAGATCTAAGGGGGTCCCCATCTGACAGCCAGCAAAGAAATAAGGACCTCCATCCTACAATCATAAGAAACAATTCTGCTTGTCCATTCAGATTGCTATAAAAAAAATCCTAATTTTAGGGGCTTATAAACAAAATAAATTTATCTTTCACAGTTTTCAGGGCTAGGAAGTACAAGATTAAGGTGCCAGCAGATTCACTGTCAAATGTAGTTTTCTCATAGGGAGAAACTTTTCGTTATGTTCTTAGCTAGTGGAGGGACAAACACACTCCTGCAGGACTCTTTTATGAGGGCACTAATCCCATTCATGAGGGCACCATCCTTGTGACCTAATTACCTCCCCAAAGGCTCCACCACCTAATACCTCACCTTGGGGTTAGGATTCCAACATATATGGGGGAGGGCACAAATCTTCAGATGATATAGCACCTGCCTTAACGCAACTGAGCCCAGAAGCAAAGTGTTCCCCAGGACCCAGCCTGGCCAACACCTTGGTTTTAGTTTTGACCTGTGAGTTCTCAAACAGAGAACCTGAGCTGGTCACCAGGGTGTGTGCCTATAGTCCCAGCTACTCAGGAGACTGAGGTAAGGGATCACTTTAACCCAGAAGTTCAAAGCTAACCTGAGCAACATAGCAAGATCCAATCCTAAAAAAATCATGCCAAGCAAAGAACCCAACAAAGCCCTCTCAATCTTCTGATCTACAGCAGTGTGAGCTGATAAATGGTTGTTACTTTAAATCTCTTAAGTTTGTAGTAATTTGTATACAACAGTAGACACCAAGTGACAGATACAAGAGCAAGATAAATCAAAGGATCACCACCAAGTTCTCAAAGCTCAAACTGGACCACATTATAGCAATGATTCCCACAGTGACTTTCCTGAAAATCTCTTACCAGGGCGGCCTGGGCAAATCAGAAGCAGGGTCAGTGAAGATGAGCACATGAAAGAAGTGACGGGCAACTGAAGGTGGGGGCGAACTGAAAACTTGATGAACCACAGGAGAGTTTTTAGCAAGAATCTGATCTCACCTCTTCAATTCCATGTAGGATGAGATTCAGTTAGGAGCAAACAAGCCCTACCCAACAGATAGACAAGGTGCAGAACTGTCATTATTAGCATAACCAGGACTCAGCTTCATGCTGAGTTAGCCAGGAGGAAGAGAGGGGTGCAGGCGGGCTGCTGGGGTCAGTGGCACAATGGGAAGGCAAAACAGACAAAAGAAGAGTGGATGGAAGAGTCAACTAGGCAGATAACCCTCCTAAATCTCAGGGAACAGTGTGCCTGCCTGTTACTGTGAAGCTTCCTTCAAAGGTCCCTCCTTGCTTGCTCTTCTTTGTCACCTTCCTACAACTCTTCCTTCAAGTACCAGTGAAAGTTCCGTATCTTCTGGGAAGTTCTGTCTTAAAACCCCTGCCGAAGTCACCTTCCTGCATCTGAACTTCAAATTCCAGTGATCCTGATCAATTAGAAACATTTTCTACTTCATTAGTCCCAAGACCAGTGACCTCATTTCATCAAGCTATAGCCCATCCTATTTTGTGGCAGTTTAATAGTTAAAGAGCTCATCTTCACACTGAGCCAAAAATCTACCATTTAACAACTGTGCAATGCCAGGCAAATGACCATCTCTCTAAGACCCATTCCTCTCATTCACAAGTGGGAATAAAACAGTACCTTCCTCAAAAGACTGTTGGGAGGATTCAGTTAAATAGTACAGGAGCAATGCTTTACATCATGTTTGACAGAGTCACGCCTTGACAAATGGTTGTTGTTCTTGAACTGCTGAAAGGAAATGTTGGAATGAATCTATTACAATGCCTGGTGCCTGGCTGTCACTCGGTGAGCGGCAGCTAGGATAATGCCATAGAGGTGGCAGCTGTCTGAATCCACAAGGATCTCTACTCCCTCTCTTTTTTAGTTGCTACTTTCCAAATATATACAGACAGATGTGTTAGCTGCCTGAAGTAGAATATATGATCAATAAATGTTATTGTCTAAGAATCCCATAGTGTTCTCTTGTCCAAGTAAAAGTCCCACGTTTCAGGTCATCTTCTTCCAAATGCTCTCTACCAGGAGTATAAATCTCTCTCCCAATGAACCCCCTAAACTGAAGAAAGTTCTGCAGATGTGAAGAATTACACAGTAAATACAGAGTAGTCATAATCTACCTTGGTCTAGAAACAGTAATTCTAATTTGGTGGATTTTTTTCAAATATAAAATCAGGACTTAAAAAAAGAAAAAAAAATTAAAAATAAAATAAAATCAGGACAACATTGATGACATATATCCATTCACAGTTCTCTAACTTAATCTGAGATTATTTGAAATTTTTACTCAATCATCCATTCTACTTGTCATTTCTTTCCAGCTTTGTCATCTGGAAATCTGAGAGCCTGCTTTCTGAAGTCTCTATCACTATTTTGCATTAATTTTGCTCACATATCCAATTTCCCCAATAGAGCTCCAGATGTTTATAAATAATAATTTTTAGCTTGATAATATCTTCCACACTAGATTTTAAACTTTTATGACAGCAGTGAGAAATACATTTAATATTGCAATGCATCTCATTCACATACGCAATGTGATATAAATGTTTCATAAAATAATACTTACCTCTATGATCCCTCTGATATTGTCCATTCTATTGTTTCATATTATTATTAATTGGTAACCAAGACCCACCTGATTGATTTTGCAACACGTTACCAGGTCATGACCCACAGTTTTCCAAATACTGTTCTATAAAATGTCTTTTAAAATTTTTCCACTAAAGTGACAGATAAAAGTTCATCTGTACACTGAGGCAGAGAAGAAATGGCCCAAGGAAATCTTTTCTTGATTTTTAAAAACCTAGAGTATATTGTATTCCTTGCATAATACATCTATGTTTGTTTAAGTAGAAAGTCAATAGACCTTTCCCCATTTTTCCTAGTACAACCTGTTATCCAGGAAGTGTTCAATCTCTATTCCATGGCTCTGTTTGCCCTTAAGAATTCTACCAGAACCTGCTAACTGGTGGGTATCCTAGTTTAAAAAGAAAAGCTCTGCTGTCCTAGAAACAGGGCTACTCACATGGCCACTCTACTAAGAATCAGTCAATTTACGGACAGGTTGCTTCTGTAAAGATAGGAATGTATGTGGGATAGGTTAAAGTAAGTCTTCCATTAAGCAAACATTATTTGAGCTTTTCCCAGGCTGGAAGGGGAGATGAGACAAAGGGATAATTAGTGAAAGACAGACCAGGAGGATGGACTTTGTTGGGAGAGAATTCTCCACGAATTGCCCCCATTTTTGCATGTCTTTCTTACAGAGACACCGATTGCCTTTTTCCTGGGCTATCTGTTAAAAGATATTTGCATTCAATCCAACATAGTTGAGGAAAAATCTGCTTGAACAGAGAGACAGTTTTTATCTCTGGTTTTTATCTAGATGTCCCCCAAAGCCTCAGGCAACCACAGGTGCCTGGATCATTGGTCACTGGATTATGGGGGAGTGATACACATGAGTGGATAATCATCGGTGGATTTATAACTAACTGTGAAGGTGGGAGATGGAACCTGATTGCAGGAAGTGGGTCACGGGTTATCACCTGGAAGGGTCTCTCTCCCTTCCCCACTCTTCTCTTCCCCATCTCTTTGCTTCTTGGGTACCACACTATGAGCTGCTTCTCCTCTACCAGGCCTCTCTGCCATGCTGTCCTGCCTTGCAGTCAGCCAACTACAGAATGAAACCTCTACAAAATATGAGCCAAATTTAATATCCTATCCCATAAGTTGTGTGTTGAGTATTTTGTCCCAGGCATGAGGGAAGTAACTAAAACATAATTGTTTCCCTCTGGAACACAGGGCTGATATGTTTATTGTCCAATATAATAAAGATAATGTCTCCCTCCACTCGCATGATCAGAAATACTTGATGCTTGTTATAAAATAGTTGGGTTCCCCAAGTTCAGGTCCCTTTCTTGTAACACACTCTCTGCATGTATAGATGTCATATTACCCTCTTTGTAGTCCCCTGTGGAAATGTTTATCTTGGAGAACTGGAACAAAAGGTGATACTGTTGTCTACTGCTATTACAATGAATAGTGAACTGTCCTTTACCTCAGTCCTAGGAATCTCTTATCTTCTGCCAGTATATCTGATTCTGTGGCACCTGTTAGCTTGCAAGTAGGGTAAAAGTTCACGGCCTTCAGAGTTCTTGATACTTTCATGTTACTGATTCCAAAAGACAAGCCTATGTCTTGATGGAATAAGTTTATAATTGACTCTTTTTATATATTCGTTCAATGAATTAATATTTATTGAGTGCTATTCAGCAGTAGTAACTTCCAAGAGGCTATGGAAAAGCAGGTGAGCATTAGGTGAAACATATGCTCCTTATAAAAAAAACATAAGTTTTATAATAAAACAAAATCTAGGGAAGACAGACTGAAAGTATGCACATGGTCAAATTAGTAAACAAAACAATTTGAGAGCAAAAGAGCTACAAAGAGACAGCTGTAGATAATACTCTAGAGCGTTATAAGAGTAGATGTGGAAGGAGAATGACTTGAGGTTGAGTAAGGAAGAACTCTTAGGGCAGTGGAAGTGGAGCTAAGGTGTCAGTGATAAGGTAAACACCCCAGATGTTCCTGTAGATGCCTACAGCAGCAAAGAGGATGATGATGTATTCAGGAAGAGAAGGGCCAAAAAGCCAAAATGAAATGAGGCTGGAAAGTTGGATAGGGCCAGGTCCTAGAGAGCCCTAGGGCCCCAGAAGGGGCTTGGTTATCATCATCTCTTCTCTCAGTGCCCTTTAGTCATTCTCAGTACCCTCCTGAACTCCTCCCCTCTGAATGTGTCTGCCTGGCACATTCCTGGTGAGTTCATTGATTAGAAAATAAGTGACAACTAACCTGAGGCTTTAATGTGTGGCCCACAGAAATATTTGCTTATAATTGCAAATATAAGGCAATTTAAAGAGACTGAGAGTCTCTCAGTACCAGCTTCAAAGGCCAAATATCAGATGCCTGGCATCCCAGAAGAGGGATTTTAAGGCAGATGCCCTCCTGGAACTCTTCCCTTGACACCAGCAGATGGGACTCTTTCTAGACCAAGTTTAATTCCAGGATGTAGACCTCATCTCCAACAGTAAAGAAATGAAAAGTGGCTTCCAGTAGCTTATGTAACAAGCTTCCAGTGCTTCCTAAAGAATCTTATTTGGCACTCACCAATTAGTAGCTTCCTGAAAGGGAAAAGACGAAACTGACCCAGTATCTCAAGATAGGGAAAGTCATTAGATAATTCTAGCAATCCCTTGTTTCTATAATACAGCTCAAAAATAGAATAAAACTCAGTCAAACTAACCAAATTAGTTAACCAGCTTAATCTATTAATTTAAAAACATTGAGATATTACAAGTTAAAAGTTATTACTATGATATAAATGTCTAGATCTGAGAAGGTAGATCTGTGATACAACACTTGCCTA
The DNA here is from genome assembly GCA_004026905.1 of Hystrix cristata. Classification (NCBI taxonomy): domain Eukaryota; kingdom Metazoa; phylum Chordata; class Mammalia; order Rodentia; family Hystricidae; genus Hystrix; species Hystrix cristata. Next base: position 38,250 of record PVJO010014688.1, on the reverse strand, counting down.
GCACATTCAAAGCTGTAGGTTAAATCCCCAGGACAAAAAAGAAGAAAAAAAAAAGTTAAATGGTGATATAAATTTTTAAAGAATGGCTGCCCTATTCTTTCTAGTCAGTAGAATGACTAAAGATTATCACTAACTCAGAATATCCAAAGAGATTCTACAGAACGCAGTTCCATGAATAATAACACTTGATCTAGACAATGGTACAATTCTCATAGTCTATTTTAAGGATGATTTAATTTAACAGGATTCCCATAATTTCATAGGCAATTCACAAATACAATTGCAAGCCATTGCTTTCACAAATACCATATGTATTAGTCACTTTTTTCCACATTGTGACAAAATACCCAAACACCCACAATTTAAAGGAGAGGTTTATTTTGATTCACAGTTTCAGTGGGTTTAGTCATTAGCTGGCTCCAAGGCAGAAATGGCATGGCAGAACAGTATGGCAGAAGGAAGCTGTTTACTGCATGATGGGCAGAAAGCAGAAAGAGGAGAAGCAAGGGACAAGAGTATACCCTTCCAGGTCACACCCTCAGTGACTCACGTCCTCTTATCAGGCACCACCTCCTAACAGCTATAAACTTATCAATGGATTAATCCAGTGATCCAGTCACCTTCCAAAAGCCCAACCTCTGAACACATGAGACTTTCGGGAGACTCTTTAGATCCAATAGCACCATATCATTGTGTCTCAACTAATGAGACTATATTGGAGTTTTACTATCATTTAATTACAAGGGATGATGTCTTAGGGAGACTGAGAACTACCCCAGCAGGCTAAGCCATCTGAATTCTCTGAGCAGGAAGCAGAAGAAAGCTGCCATGCTGCTAGCTAGAGGGCTAACTCGGCAACCTGGTACAAGTGGGTGGGATCCAACGGGACAAGTCGTGGTGGACCACAGGGCACAACAGCTAAAGATCTGTGTTACAGGGCACAACAACTAAACAGGGCACAACAGCTAAACAACCAATCAATTTTTTTAAGAGTTCAACTAAGACAAACTAGAGTTTGTTGAAATGGCTCCATCATAACCTCTATGTTTTCAGATCTCAAGAATGCACTGCTTTAAAGTTCACAAAGATCTGAAAAGACCAGTGATGGGAATTTCCGCGACACATGGACTTCCGAATCCCACTTGATCCTAGGCACGCAGACTGTGCAGAGCCAGGCTGCCACCTACTGACACACCAACCAGTGGCCTGGCCTTGCTTGTTCTTCGATACAATGGTAAAATAAAGGTACTGTGGGTTAGAGATGGGGCTATACCTTGGGTGCCACTAGGTAAAAACACAACAGATATGAGGTAGTGATTGATTTGAGCCTGGATTACATGGTTTTTAATGGCTGAGGAAAAAATATTCAGCCTAAACATATCTAATATCTGCTGATAGGTCAAAAATAGAAGAGGAAGTCTGTCAGGTTGCCATGGAGTAGGTCAAATATGGTTTTATTTGCAACAGCTCTTCCTACTTCCTCAGTGTAAGATGTCAGATAAATCAGCTTGCTACACTTAAATGAAAACTTCCTAAAGCCAGGAATTAGATATTAATTATATTTTCCTGCAGGCCAGACATCCTTCCACACTAAAGGCTCAACAATGGTTTGTTAAATGAAGTGTCTACAATTTTAATTATTATAGTAACAATAAAACTAAAACTCAAATCACTTATACCAAAAAATAAAATGAACCAAGATAACCTTGGGTTTAACTGGTGCCACTAATAGCTGTGTCTGTTCGGCAGCTAATTTAACCTCTCTGCATCAGTTTTTCATCTTTAAAATGAAGACACAGTGTATTAACTTTTGTTATTTTCTTATTATTTTATTATGAAATTTCATTTTGATTTCTTATAAAATAAAATGAAGACATGACCTACCTGATTGATTTATGAGGATTAAATGGCATCATGTATAAGAAGTACTTGGCACACAATGATTCTTTTGTTTATTTGTTTAGTATTTTCTGGTAGCACATGTCTGCAATGCATAATCATTACATTTATCATGCAGAGTTGGCACATGCATAGAACACATATTAATTTTTTATTGCTTTTTTTGTTTGTTTGTTTTTTGAGACAGTCTCTCGATGTAGCCCAGGCAGGCCTCGAACTCACCGCAATCCTCTTGCCTCCATCTCCTGAATGCTGAGATTACAGGCATGCGCCACCACACCCAGCCACACATCTTAATTCTTTTTCTATCCCTGTCCCCTCCTTTCCCTCTAACTCCTGATCCCCTACCCTTTTGCAAAAGATCTACTTCCCAAACAATAATTCTTAATGAAGAGAAAAAATTGTTTTCTTCATTCAGAAGAATAACATATATTATTATTTAGCATTGATTATTTTACAATGGTCTTTGTTTTTTCAAATAGTTTTTTTTTATTTTTTACCAAGAACATGTATTGGTACATTATAGATAAACATAAAGATCACATTCATCATAGTTAATTTGTACCTGTACATGATAGATCTTGGTCCCCTCACCCTTCCCTTCCACTCTCCCTCCCCTCTGTATTTACAATAGCTTTATTTACATTTTTACATTTTTTTCTTTTTCTTTTCTTTTCTCTTTCCCTTCCTTCCTTTTCCCCTGTTTGCTCTCTAGTTCTATTCCCATTTGAATATTATCATTCTTTTTCATAATATCTATTATACTATTCTGTTCTTATCTACACTTACAGTTTCTCATATCAGAAAATTTTTTAAAAGGTAAAGCAGGCCTGAGGTCCTGTCTGCCACCTGTCCTGACCCCGAGAATAATCTCCCTGCTCAGGATCCCCCTGAATCTACCTTCTGTGGCTGTTTAAGAGGTTCTTCGAAGGGCCAGCAGCTTGCCTCCACCCAAAGTGTGAGACCAACCCAGAGGGCTGAGCAAAGCAAGCTAGAGGGGGTAGGGGGATTAACTGAAGACTTTTCTTATTGTTATTTTTCGTTACAAAACCGCAGGACAACAGTTCCCATTGGATTGTGCATGTCTGTCTTAAGGGCAGAAACACAGAGGGAAGAGGCCTGACCATTAATCAGAAGGAAGCCAGGAAGGAAATTGAGACAGGAAATGTCAACACCAAGATGTCCTTATCCTGGGCCAGCCTTAAGGTACATGCACAGCCCAGCATGCTAAAACCCAGGCTGACTACAAACAAAGCCAGGAAAGAGGAGACAGCAAGCCAGAGAACATGAAACCAAAAATAAATCAGCACATTTCCCTTCTAAGGCAGAGGGACTAGCTGCTCTTAGACTTGGCTCTCGAATTCTCACTAAAATTCCGGGAATCCATCTTGACGGAAAATGCTTTCATATGGCTAAGCATGAAAGCAGACACCAAAATAGAGGAGGGAGGTTTGCATTATGTAACTTTTCTGAGCCTCCACTTTCAATCCATGAAATGGAGACAAAAATCCCTGCCCATCCCCTCTTGCAAAGCTGTTAGGGAGACCAAAGGGAGACCAAGGTGAACGTGAAATCACTGTGACCCTTACGGCTGTCTTAAAAGAAAGGGGTAACGAACACTTACTTGAACACACAATTTGGACCCCGTCACCAAGACAGGGCAAACCAGCCTAGCCCGGAGGCCTTAAGCCCCACCCACCTCGCAGGGACACTCACTAGTTCTCAAAGGTGCCTGCGTGCATGTGTCCGATAAGCTCAGGTAATCATCCTTTCCTCTCCATTTGGTTTTGCTAATAATTGGCTTTTCCAAACAAGTATTTCCTTTTTGAAAGAAGTTAAATTTGTTAGCATTGCAAACTAAGCCCTCCAGAGAACAAGTAAATAAATGCTTACACTGTAATACTTTCTACCCCTAGAGAATCTTTTACTCCCAATATTATTTTAAACCTCAGCTATTTGGGGATGGGGAGGAAGAGGCGGATTAAAACCTCAGGCTTGGAATCAGTTCTGGTCCCTCACCCCTTCCACTCTGGCCTGCTGTTTCCTGGCTGCCATGAACTAAGCATCTTTGCTCCACGACACCCTTCCGCCATGATGGTTCTGCCTTGGAGCCAGCTGGCCATGGACTGAAACCACGAGCCAAATTAAACCTCTCTTCTGTGAAAGTGTGGATATCGTGTATTGTGTCTGTTTAAGAGAGCTGACTAATACTCTTTCCAAAGAAGGAAATGATCGACTTTGCTTGGGTACAGCTTAGATGGTCACAGAAAAAGAAATTCATATTAAATCTCAAAGAGTTTTCCAGGAAAGGGAAAAGAAGAATGTTCTCAGAAGGAAAAAAAGAAAAAAAAAAAAAGCACAATGCTCTGAAGCAGTCATGTCACAGTACGGTAAAGTGGGGCAAATGACTAAGTAGACAGGTCGGAGGCCATTTGCATAGATGAGAGGCTGGAGGGGCCCCAGTTTAAGGTGCACTGAAAGAGGTGAGAGGCTCTCTCTGGGTGGCCTGGACAGCAACCCAGCTGGAATTAGCAGGTGTTGCGGTGTCAAAGCTTAGCATACCCTGGGACCAGTAACTTGCTCCTTCAGAAGGAGGGTCCCCCCCATTCAGTAGGCCCCAGGGTCTCTAGGTGTTGGTCAGCTGAGACTCCCAGACTCCTGCCCAGGGCTGGCAATCTGGGTGCACACGGCAGCCTGTGCTGATTGAGGAAAAGGAGCCGCCTCGGCTAGCAAGGTCCAACCACTGGCCTAGCATCCCTCCCTGGAGTAAGGAGAGAGTCAGGGGACCAGTGCATTCTCTCTCAATGACTTTGGTCTGTGTTAGTTTTTCATTTGCCAGACTAAGCCCACATTACAAACCAAATTATGCCACAATGTAGAATTTGCATCAAACCCAGATGGACTCATTGGCCCAGGCCAAGTCTGGGCAGGAACCCTTCGGCAGGAGGGGCACCTTCTGTTCCCAATTAAGTGGGATTGCAATGTGCAGTTAGTTCCAAGGGGAAGCCTAAGACAAACAAGTGGCACCCCAGAGCCCAGCAGCCCCCAACATAGACACGGGGATCTGGTGAAAAGTTTTCTAGACTCCTACCCCACAGTGGGCTTATCTTTGGATTTCCACACAGCTAAAAAACAAAAGACAGTCAAATACAATCAAAGTCTAAGATCCCACAGAAGCTGTGAGCAGCTGCCCTGGGTGTCACACAGTCTTTCCTGGTGGTTTCTGTAGAGCTACCCAGGAGGGAACAGAGGGCTTTCTTGGGAACAGTTTTTGTTCACACATCTAGAACCTAAAGGGTCTGTAAAGGTGGGACTTGGTAATGGGATCTTTTTGCTTCCAACAAAAGCACACTAAATTCAGTTCTACCACAAGCTATGGCAAAATGGCACAAATGGGCACAAATGGTGGAAAGTGAATTAGCTTGGTGAAGGCTCTATACATGAACCAATGAAGAGAAGGAAGGCCCCAAAAGGTGCTAAACACACACTCTAACACATGGTGCCACTTTACATCTTTCCCAAGTGTCACTGTGCAGTGAACACTGAAGGACATCAGAAAGATGCATTAGCCACCTCGATAAGAACACGACTCATAGTAACTCTAGGTAAGGCACCTCTGCCTCACTTTTCGAACCATGTTTAGATATAACAAACATATAGTAAGAGCATGAGAAAAGAACAGCAGAGTCTTCATACCTTTTTAAGAGTTCAAGGGCTGCACAAAAATAAATAGATCGAAGCCCAGAGAAAATCAGAGACCATTTTATAGTATTATCTGGATGCCTCTACCACTACATGCCCAGGCTTTGTTGATAGAATTATTGTTTGCAGGAGGGCAAAAAAATAAAACTGAGCTTTGCTCCTTGTGGTACAACTCAGCAGTGCTAAACATGATGGAGTAGTTGCCTTCACATCCCAGCTGCCATTCTACAACTTGTCCCAACAGTCCAAGGTCACTAATGGCCTGGACTGACTGTGACCATGTTTTCAGAGTACATCAGAGAGTGGTAGCCGTCACTTAGCTGAACTTGGAAGCAGGACCATGCCCATTTAAAAGGCTGAGGTCACAGCATTTCTCTTCTTGAAAATCGTAATGATGTCACAAGACAAAGAGAAAAAACACTTGGCTGTCCAGATACAAGTCTGACTGTCAAGGACTGTATGGGCTCTAACAACTCCTTCCCTCTCTCAAGTGAACAAACAAACAATTCACTCAGGTTACCTAAAACTCCCTGGGAAAGCTCTGACTTACGGTATTTTGTGAGGATCATATGAGGATCTTTGCACGTATGTGAATAAAACGCTTTTGGCTAACACATGGGGAATCATAATCCATACTCGGCATCATTATTTTTGCAACAAGTAAAGTGATCCCTAGTAAAATTGCTTAATGATATACAGCAGTGAAAGACTGGGAGTCTGAAATATCAATACCATGAATGCTTCTTTCTTTCTACAACTGATATATATTTTTTATGTTAGAAATCATATTGCTGGTTGAGACAATCAAGTAATTGCCAATAGCAAAAAGGCCCCAGCACAAACAATAGCATATAACCCCAGGCTGTGTGCATTTACCTCTACTAACTTCAGCCCTGTTCTGAAGATTTTCTTTGAACAAGGAAAAAAGGCAAGCATAATAGCAATCATAGCTACAGAAACCAGCTATGATAAATACTGTCAAGGAAAATGTGTACCTTTCATCCCAGTACTGCAGGAAAAGAAAAGGAAATGTGTGCACCATTGACATTAGTTGTGACTGAAGAGTGTGCCTACAGTTTCTATCTACAGACCCACAGGTATCTTCTGTGTGCTACCCTGCCTGAAAGCCTGCGTGATAGGTTCAAAGTCACTGCCAAACCCTAAAATCAGTAACTTGGTTTTGATGGAAACATCTGACTTCAGTATATTTTAATAGCCTATTTATACACTGCCTATTTACCTCCTACCTGGCTGGCACTGTTTTCTCCATATATAATAGTGTAACACAAAGACATATTTTTTGGGGGGAGAGGGTACTAGAGACTAAACCCAAGACTTTCACAATCAGCTACATATGCAGTCCTTTTTAAAAACTTTTTGTTTTTTAGACAGGGTTTCACTAAGTCACTGAACTGCCCCAGGCTTGGCTAGAAGTTGTAATCCTCCTGCCTCAGCCTCCCAGATTGCTGAGATTATAGGCATGTGCCACTATACCCAATGTGACATTCTTACAATATTAAGTGACAAAGAAGGCAACCTGCATAAACACAAGGCTCACCATTGTATTGCTCACATTTGTTCAAAAATACCTATAGCAACTGTATCCAGAAATCCCTACCATTATTTGGAAAATTTTAACTAAATCATATTTTTTCCATCTTAAAAAACAAAAACTTTCTAGCATATTTTTACATAGTCAGTATAGTTCTTAGTTGATTCAGGCTGCAACAACAAAGTACCATAGACTGGGTACCTTATAGACAACGGGCATTTATTTCTCACAGTTCTGGAGGGTCAAGCCCAAGATCGGGGTGTCAGCACGGCCACCTTCTGATGAGGACCCTCTTCCAGGTTGCAGCCTGCCACCTTCTCACATGCTCACATGGTTGGGGGGTTAGAAAGCAAGAGTGTTCTTTGATCTCTGCTTGTAAGTGCACTAATCTCATTCACAAGGGCCCCACCCTCATCACTTAATTACTTCTCAGAGGTTTCACCTCTAATTTCAATATATGAATTTTGAGTGGAAAGAAATAAGTCTGTAGCAGTTGTTTCTGTCACTGTTAACTCAAAATTGGGCTTGTCTCTAAGGATATAAGATAATTCTTACAGGGATCTGAAAGCCTCCAAGTGTGGAACATCTGAGATCTTTAAATGCATGTTGTGTGTTCTTCATATTCAAACCTAAAGCACGAAGAAATGATTTCAAGATGGACAATATCACACTGATTACCAAATGCCAAATTAACATTCGCATTCCACTTCTAAGAGGACACACCTGCTTTTGCTTACCAGAGACTTTAATTTCTTTAATAAGTACAAATTGGCAGATTATGCCTTACATAGTCACTGAATTTCAGTGTTTGGAAGCCAGCCTACCTGTATTCCAACAACCTTGTCAGTGTTTCCATATCTAATCATCATACCATAGTGACAAATGCAAAAGAGTGCAGAGCACCATGATCTGGGAGTTTATAGTCTGGTTGGCATAACAAAACAGATGTGTGTAAAAAGTTAAATCATAAAAAATTATTTATAATTTTACCTAACATTTTAAGATAATACTAGAAGAAATGTCAACATTTGGCATGTGGTGCCCTTTAAGGATTCAAACTCAGATCTGCCTGGCTCTAAACTCTGTTCTCTTGGTCCACAGACATTTTGAGAAAGGTCCACCATGCTTGCTCCACCCATTAACCCTCCTGGAGTTTGTCTCTAGTAAGATGTCTCTAGAAGTCGCTCTTGCCTTTCAAATATAGGAGACATAAGGCAGTTGCGACACGTGGAGACCATGATACAAAGCTAAAGGGTGGATATGCCAGAAGGACTCTAGAAGATTCCTCCCCACGAGGGACACCTCAGGTACCTGTTGTTCCAGAACAATAAGGGAACACATCAGACTGATAATGAAGTGATAACAATAACTAGCTTCTCTAAATGCTTGCATGTGAAGGTTTGGGGTTCTTTTATGAAACTACTCCTTTGAAGATTATCTATTATTACGGCTTAGATCTCAAATGTCACCCCAAAGTCTCATGTGTTCAGAAGATAATTGGATCATGGGGACACTGTGCTCATCAGTGGACTCATCCATTGATGAGTTTCATAGTCGAGTGTGTTGTTAGGAGGTGGGGCCCAGTTGGAGGTGGGTTGCTGGGGTGTGAATTGGATAGGTATATTCTTGTCCCTGTTCATTCCTTCTCTTTCTGCTTCCTGGTTATTGTGAAGTAGGCAGCTTTCCACCGCCAGGCCCTTTCACAATGCCGTACCTGCCTCGAACCACAGACTGAACCCAAGGATACTGTGAGTCAAAATGTACCTCTCCACCTTTAAATTATGAGTGACAGGTGTATGGGCCCAGCAACAAGAAAGTGACTAATGCATTCATCTTGGTTTTGATCATGTACTGGTAAATAGATAAGATGGAACCAACTAGGGAAAACCAGGTGAAGGATACATGGGACATCTCTGCACTATCTGAAAATTACTATGCATCTATAACTACTTCAAAAATAATAAAAATGAAAAGGTAACCTGCACAGTTCAGTAGGAGCCATGCATTTTCAAGGTTCGAATTCGGAGTACCACAAACTCCTAATAACAGATGCCCCTGCTTTGTCCCAGTGCCAGGGTTTCCTGGGGGCTGCAGGTAACCCAATGCACAATTTGGAATTCAGAATTAGAGGACTGGATTATGGCCCTGACTCTCTCACTGACTCTGATGATCTTGAGCATGTCACTTAGCCTCTGGGTCTGTTTTTTTGCCTATAAAGTATTTATTTTTCAAGAAAGGCTCCCCAAAGATTCAATGAAATCATGGACAATCCAATGAGAAGATACTTGTGAAGGTCCAGGTAGACTGTAAAGCAACATGCAAACATTGGCTATTCTGACAATCATTTCTTCTGGTTGTAGTCCCAGAGACCTGTGTGGAACCTGCTGCCCTTCCCTGTGGCACTCAAGTCCCTTGGCCTTCCCCATCACCAGCTCCTGAGATGGTTTATTAGCTGGTGACATAGCTGCCTAGCCTCATCACAAATCCAAAGCCCTTGCTCAAATGAAGCAGCCTTGCTCCTCTTCTTTATACACAGCTGCTTGTGGTTGCCCTTTGTACAGTCCAACAGCCACTGGGATGCTGTGATGCCCACCACTAATCACACATGTCCCCAGTGTCATGTAAGCCATTATCATCTGTTCCTCGTGGCTACACCCTGGGCTCCCTTCCAGCATAAATAATTGGAGGCTTTCTTCTGCCCAGGCATGCCCCGCACTGGTACTGAGCAAAGGGCCAGAGGTGCCCAGATGCAGGCAGTCTGGGTGTCCTTTGCCCACTGGCAGCTAAAAACCTGCATGGCTGCAGGGGCCTTGCCTTTGACCTTGAGTTTACAGCCACATCGTTCCTGAACACAAGTTCTGGCCTGCTTGATTTCCCTCTCTAAACTTCGGCACTCTGGACAGCTCTCCTGACTGCTCAGGCCCAGAGTGTCTGTCGCTTTTGCTCTAGAGAAGGTGCCATTTAAGTATTTCAAATATGACAAGTCTTAACTCAGAGGAAGGGAAGCCCTGAACCAGCTATTTCTCTCTGCAGTTCTCTACATGTGGTGTGAAGACCAGCAGCATCAACATCAGCTAGGAAAATGTTAGAAATGGAGAATTCTATCCTGTACCTACAGAATCAGACCCTCTGGGGATGGGCCCCAGCAATCTGGGCTATTAAAGGTGCCTCTGGTAGAGCTAGCTTTTGAGAACAATTTCTCCATGGAGGTATCCAACCTGAGAGTTAGATTCCACTTGCTGTCTCTTTTTTTTTTATTGTGCTAATAACATATATTTTTAAAACAAGAATTTTTGTTACTTATATACCAGGGATGGCAAACCTTTTAGAGCCTTCAATGATACAAACAGCCTGCTGCAGCACACATGCCATGGGTTCACTGCCACCGTCGTATACATTAACTATATTACATATTTCATATATGACAATTTCTTTTCACTCAGTGTGGCCCAGGCAAACCTAAATGTTGGATACGCCTGCTCTAGAGCTTTCTGGAAACCTGCTCTGAATCTTACAAGTGCCTACAACTACCTCCCAAGCCTTACATGCTTGCCTTTCTTGGGAGAAGTCTAACCTAGCACCAATCAGGGAAGGAGATTCTGAGAAATATATTTTCCAGCTTCTCCTCTCCAGAGGAGATCTTATATAGGGGTGGGAGGGATACCAAAGAGAGAGACTAGCATGCTCTATAGATACAAAGGTGATAGAAACATCTCAGGTAATTCTGGCCATATATGGACGTGGTCAACTTCCAGGCTCTAAGAAAGCTTCTTTATCCACAAATATCTACCCCTGCAGCCTGATCATAGTACAGCCTCAAAGTCTATGATTAGAGACCTTTTCTCAGGGACATTAGATCCTCTTGGCTTGCTTTAGTGAAATATTTATAGCCCAAGGTTTTAAAGGGGTGGCCCAGGTCTTAATCACATTCTCATCACTGAAGACAATATCTAAAATACACAACTGGAAAAAGGAGAGGTTTACTTTTGCTTATAGATTATTATATGATTCAGTCCATCATCGGCTGGCTCCAAGGTAGAAAAGGCATTGTGAAGGATCTGGTGGAGGAAAACTGCTCTAATCATGATGACCAGGAAGCAGAGAGACCAAAAGGAAGAGCCTGGGAGGGAGATAAATCCCTCCAGGTCACACCCCAATGACCCATCTTTAACCAGGCCCCACCTCCTCACAGCAAGTCAGTGGTAGCATCCCCATAATCCAGTCACCTTCCACAAGCTCTGCCTCTGAGCACATGAGTGTTTGGGGGGTCACTTTGATCTAAACCATAAAAGCCTATGTGCCCAAGAAACTTCTTTCCACAAATAGATGACCAGAGTCCTTCTTCTTTATATGAGCACTTCACATCAACAAGTCTTTGGGGTACACATACAGAGTACCCAAGCAATACTCAGGGTAGACAGAACTCGAGGCAAATAGGTACAGAGAACTCAAAGGGTGTCTTAATTACTTCCCTTGTCACTGGGACACAACACCCAACACCAACAACTTAAAGAGGAAAGGTTTATTTTGACTCACAGTTTGTAGAGATCTCAGTCCATAATTGACTAGTTCCATGGCAGGGCAGCATGGCAGAGGGCACAGCAAGGGAGAAAGAGCTCATGGTAGGGAGGAAGCAGAGAGCAATCATGCCCTGGAAGGGACATGCCCCCAGTGACTCACCTCCTCCAATCAGCCTCTGCCTCTCAACATCGCATTTAGCTACAAACTCATCAGTGGACGAGGAGTATCACATCCTCATGATTCAATCACCTCCCAAAGCCCCTACTATGATCATATGAGGCTTTTCAGGGACACCTAGATATAAATCATAACAAAGGAATAAAACGAGGCTTAACAAGTAATAAACACTCCAATTCATTATTCTTTTATTTAAAAAAAGATACATGCAAATACTCTAAGATATAACAGTCACGACATCCTATATGTGCATCAGCATATTAGGTCAATTTCCTAATTCACACAAATGTATTTTTGCAGGGAAGGTGAAGGAGAAGCTCAGCGAAAGTTAGAGGGCGTCAAACTCACGCCTCACTGACTGTAAACTATCAAGAGACTGTTGCTCGATTTCATTTATTAAAAACCCCAAGCATCTGGGACACCCACCATGAGCCTGGCACTGTGTAGACCCCAAAGACATAACAAAAAACAAGATACAGTCCTTCTCTTCAAGAAGAAACTGGGAAAGAGACACACACAGAAACAAGAAAAAATGAACAATGTAATTAGTGCTACAGTCAAGGCATGGGTACTTACGTGATTCAAGGAAAGAGGAGAACTGCTGTTTGGAAGTGTGTCGGATGCCTCCCCTTTGCTTCTCCCCATCAGCTTTCCACACTACTGTACCCTGCAGGTAGGCTGGCTGTGGCTACAAGCCTCCATGTGGCACCCCGTGAACTCTACCCTGTTGTCCTTATCCCTGTGTAACTCCCTCCCACACTGTTTGAGGCTGATATAAATCAGAAGTGATAGGGGTTGGGGATTTAGCTCAAATGTTAGAGTGCTTGCCTAGCAAGCACGGGGTCCTGCATTTGATCCTCACCCCCCCAAAAAATAAATAAAAATTAAAAATTAAAAAATTATAAAAAGGGGCTGGAGATTGGGATTCAGCTTAGTGGTTAGAGTGCCTGCCCTGAGTTCGATCCCCAGCACCAAAAAAAGAACAAAAACAAAAACCAGAAGTGATAGTGTGTGACTTTCCAGAGTAGGTCTCATCACGGCCTCTTGATTGACCTTTCTCAGGTCATCTGCTCTGGAGCAGCAATCTGCCACTTCTTGAAGACATTCAGGGAACCAAGGGCCTGAGGTTTCCAGCTGGAAGTCATAGGAGCAAATGATCTTGGAAGCAAATTCTCCAGCTTTCAGGTGACTACAGCCGAGCTGCCTTCTTAAATGCAGCCTCATGAGAGACCCTGAGGCAGAATGAAGCTATCTGAATTGCTTCTTCCCAGAGGCTATGAGATCATCTTTGCTATTTTAAGCTACTAAATTTTGGAGTAATTTGTTACAAAGCAATAGATAACCATTGCTGGCCTTTTGGACTGCAATGCCAGGCTCCTCTTCCCAAGTCTGACTTCCAGTTAGGTTTAGCTAATATATTAGTCATCTGTCCCATTGTGGAGACATAATACCCAACACCCGCAACTAAAAGGAATAAGTTTAATGTGGCTCATGGTTTCAGAGGTTTCAGTGCATGGCTGGCTGGCTCCCAGGAAGAAACATCATGCTGGAAGGGCCTGGCAGAGCAAAGCTGCTTAGTTCTTGGTGGCTGGAAATGGGTGAAGGACCAGGTATCAACCCCAAGGCCACACCTTTATAACCCACTCAGACAAACCCAAAGTGGACTTCACTAAACCCCTGTGTAGCTTCCAAATCAGTCAAGTTGATACAATCAAGTGTAACCACCACAGCTGCTAAGAGTTATGAAGGGAGTGACTCTATAAAGGTTATTAAAAGCAGAGTGAGGTCAGCCTCCTCCCCACTGAGTCACTGTGTGTTGGCCATGAAGGTCTCACTTTGGGTGTTATGGTTCCCCTAACTCATAGCTACTGATACCAGGTCCTAGTGACCACACTATTCCCTTGTCTTTTCAAGCTCTGATGTTACAAGCTCCAAGGTCCCACCATCTATGCCTCGTAGGTTCCGTACACCCTACCCATACCTGTGTAATAGGCCATTTACGAACTCTGCACAAATTACTCAAAATTGTGTGTGCAATTTTTCCTGCTGTAACCATGACTGATACAGTGAAAATAGGAAGGCTCAAAAGAAATGGCGTTTGATCTTTGCAGAAGGAATGTAATCTTGTCAAATGAAAAAGGAAGATCAACCGTGTTCTCAAATCAATACCACAGGCAAATGAAGTGTCTAACTGCAATACCTATGCCCGTAAGTGGTCAGTTCTAATAGGACACCATTCACAGGGCACACAAAATTATGATGTAAGGTCATAATTGCACCAGCTGATTTCACTCCACATCCAAAGGTGAGCAAGAAATATTATTTTCTAAATTTTCTAAAATTTAATTTCTATTTCAAACAACTCATTCTATAGATAATAAAACTTAATCGATTTGAGATTTCTGCTCTTTCCTGGTTCTCTAGGGGCAATAGGAAACTTTTTAAAACTCAGTTACTATTTTAAGAACACCCAGATAAATTCAATAACATTCTATTTCTTCTGAGTACACCACTTCAGTCTTTGTTATACTTCAGTGTAGCTGAGATTCGGGTTTAGTGTGCCCCAATGCAGAGTTCTGCCAAGCAGATGATTAGGCCAAAGATGGTTTCAGGAGTTCATTCAAAAGGAGCTCATTCTTGGAAAAGAGCAAATCACTTTACGAGCCTTAGCCCATTTACTGTTTGCATGCAAATAGGACTGCTAATTACAAATAAGTTTTATCTACTCGATACAGCAGCTCCACAGAACTTCACCTTGGAAGTCTTCTGTCAGAAGTTTGTGAAAATTTAGTTTGAGTTGCTGTTTGCATTTAAAATATTAACCTTTAAAAACTGACTCAAATTCAGTCTGGTCCCTAATTTGCAGTGAACTTCCACTCAACTAGTGACCATCAATGAGGCTTAACCAGAGCTATGACAGGGGCTATGGAAAAAAAAAAAAAAAACAGTAAAACAAAAAGACGATCTGCAAGTATGAAATTATAATCTCTAGAATCAACAAGGCATAGTGAAATCTTTTTAGGTCCAGATTATGAAAAACCCTTGAAATAATTAAATAAGAAATGAAATTTATTTTAAATTAAATCAGCTGAGCTGAAGAATTTACCTAATAAGTTTATTGACTATAACATTGTAGACAAGAAGAAAATGGAAAAGGCCCTAATATTATAAAGACACAACTGAATACAAAATTTAACATGCTGATCCTTGCTTTAGACCCAGATAAGACTTAGAAATGCTGGTGCTTACCACTGATTTAGAATCTGCATGGAATATTTTATTTCTCTTTCTGCTTTCACAGAATACCTGCTGGGGAAGTTAGCAAAATTACAAGATCATTTGAAGCCAGAACATGAACTAATATTTACATCTGTACACTAACCCCAAGTGTCCATCACAAAGACTGAACTGACAGTTGTACCACAGAGTATAAGGTTATGCTCCTCTTCCTAGCCAGTCATACTAAAAAAGGCTCTGTGGATTTTGTATCTGAGGTATAAGAACAGTTCTGGCTTAAAATATTGGTTTCTGTTATCACTACTGTTGGGCAAGAAAGTCTCCACAGCTCCACTGTGGATGAGTAAAAAAGAAGGCATCCTCCAGCTTCCACCATGCTCCAAGTATCCACATGTTTCACAGGCCACCTGTTGTCTCATTCTTTTATCTTGAAAATAGAGTATACTATACATCCATCAGGTTAGACCAGTTGTACTGTGGAACAAACATCTCCAAATCTCTGTGGCTTCATGCAACAAAGATTCATTGCTCAACTGCATGACATATTCTTCATTATTATCTGGGCTTCTATTCACACTGGGATCCAAGCTGATTGAGTGGCCAACCTTGTGGAATGTTACCAGCTCTGTCCCAAATAGCATACAAGATCTTTAATACTCTGTTCATATTTCATCAACCAAAACATGTCACTGGAACATGCCTGGGTTAGATTCTGCCATGGGCACAAAGGGATTAAAATCGGAGTATTTGTGAAAAATCTACACCCATTCATCCCTTTCAAAAGTCCTACCTGTTTCTGCTGGGAGATTTAGAAAAGGGAAAGGAAACATTAAAAAAGAGACTAAGAGCAGACTGAAGATGCAGACATGGGAAAATGTGCTGGGGAGAGATGGATTTGTGGAGATGATTCTTAGTTACACCTAGTACGACCTATATTTAGATTTTGACAGTTGCACAGGCACCAGCAATCTCTCTTCTCACCTCCTCCCTACTTTGGCTCTTCAACTGGTAAAGAGTGACAGGCAGAGAGGGTGATAAGCTAACAAGATAGCACCACGTTTGTGTGTGTGTGAACGTATACGCCGTATGAAAGCTCTGTCACAAGAGGAGGGTTGTTTATTAATCCTACAAGAAAATGACCAGCCTCCAGCTGTCTTGAGAGTCAGCGGCTGCTGCGAATAAATCACGGCCTTTCTAGGTGTCTACACCTTATTCTCACCAGGAGCTCCTTGGCTGAGGAAGAGAGAAAGTCAGATGTTCTATGGAGCACATTCAATATGCTGAAATGTGTGAGTCAAAGAGTACCTCAGGCATGAGAAGGAATACTCAGGTCAGCCTGGGAAACAGAATGGACACTTCAGGCATAAACGCATTTGCCAAATAAGAGCCTCATATTACATTAAATATGATTTTAAGTGTCTTTTAAAAATCCCATGGGCGAAGGATGAACTATTCCATAAAAGTTATCAGGAAATGAAGAAGTCAGCTGGGGGGAATCCATTCAAATACTTGCTTCAGCACTCCATTCACTGATATAAATTCTAGCTGGATTAGGGAGAGAAGAACTGCAAACCTTAGAAGAGAACTTAGATAAATATTTATGCAATGTCTGGATGGGAGGGACTTTTTAAACAAAAGCTATAAAAATAGAATCACAAAAGAAAAGATTAAGAAATTTAACTGTACAGAAAATTTGTCAAAATTATTTGTCAAAAAACTAAAATTAAAAGTTAAGTATCAAATGAGCGTGGGGTGCACCTAATATGACAGATGAAAGATTAATATATTAAATATATTAAAAGATCATATAATTCAATAACGAATACAGTTAAACATAAAAATCTCAACTAATGAACAAAGAAACAGAAGTTTAAAATAAAATATATTATTTTTTACTTCTCAAATTTTAAAATATTTTTAGCTTATAACTCCCAGTACTACTGATGATTCAATGAAAGTAAAACTCTCTATGAATAAAAAGGAAACACCGTGCATTAAAACATCAATAATAATTACCTCTGAGTGATTTTGTATCCATCTCTACTTGTCTAATGTTCTAAATTTTCTATCACTTAATTGCATCATTTTTTTAAATCAGTAAGGGACTTCTACTTCCTGCCCTAAAATGGAGTAATACTGACATGCACTCTATCTCAAATAGTCAAAAAACTGAGCAAACTCTACATAAATAATAGTTTCAATACTGTAGATACCAGGCAACCAAAGAAACCAAGGATTGATGACACAGAAAGTAAACAAGGGAAACTCCAGGATTTCCTAGGTTATTGCCTTGGGAGTTCTGGTTTGCTGAATGGGGTGGGGGGGGGAACCAGAGGAGATCCAGGAGACTCTAAATCTAAAAGATTGAGTCAGGAAGCCAGACCAAGCAGATAAATTGGCAGAACAGAACATCAGAGAAGCAAAAGCTGCCAAGATAGCTCTAGAGATCTTCACAAGGTCCTTTCTAAGTATTCAGTAGAGTCTTGATCAGTACATGTACATGAAGAAACCACCTAGTGCAGAGGAACGACATACTCTACTGGATTAAAGGCTGCACATAACCCAACACACTAACAATCATGTCTGCTTTTACCAGTCGCACTGGAACACCTCGCAGGGTGTAACTGGACAGAGCATTCAGAAGGTCTTGCCTTGGTCATAGAGCAAAATAAATCCTCAATTGGTGGTTGTCAACCAGGGGTCATTTTAACCCCAGAAGACACTTAGCAATGTCTGGAAAACTTTTCACTGTCACTATGTAAGGGGGCTCCAAGACCAGGAATACTGCTAATAATCCTGCAAAGAAAGACTGTCTGCTATAAAATGGCAATAGTGCAGAGGCTGAGAAATCCTGCTGTGGTCTAACCTGCCCAGAGTAAAGTTCAAGAACATTTATGGATTCATCTTGAGACCATACTTGCAAGTGAAATAAATCGGATACATATGTTTAAATACCACATTGTTTCTCTGGTGCAAGAAACTGAAATTGTAAATAAAGACTAAAATGTATCATATTGGGAAAGGGAAGAAATTGTTCAAATGGGAAGGGGAACAAGGGAGGGGGAGGGGGAAAGAATAGAGGGACAAAAGAAATAAAGAATAGAGGGGAGGGGAACGAGAAGAAAAGCAGCAGCAAGATATATCACGTACAGGTACAAATACCCTATGACGAATGTTATCAATATGTGTATCTAAAATGTACCAGTAAAATAAAATTTAAAAAGAAAAGAAATATAGAAGGAAAAAATGAAAACAAAGCTTTTGTAAATAAGGAGAGAGGAAGGTGTGAAGGGAGGGAAGGGAAATCAGAAAAAAAGCAGCAGCAAGAACATTTATGGAATGAAAAAGATAACATTCACGTATGGGATCCAATAAAAAGTTACCAGACATACAAAGAAATAGGAAAATGTGACCCTAAGGAAGAGAGAAATCAATCTATTCCAACGGAAACAGAACTAACACAGATTTGATATTTAGCAGACAAGGGCATTAAATGATTATTATAACTGTATTCTATATATTCTAAGATTTAAGCAGAGACAAAAACAAGAAAACTACAAGAGGAAACTACAATGTCTTAAATGAAAATTATTCTGAAGGGATTAAAAGCCAACCACAATTTGTAGGGAAAAAAAGATTTTTAAACTTGAAGAAATAACAATAGAGCTGGCGATTTATCTCAGTGGCTAGAGTGCTTGCTTAGAAAGCACAAGGCCCTGAGTTCAAACCCTGGCACTAAAAAAATAAAATAAAATAACAATAGAAACTATTAAAAATGAAACAAAGAAAATGTAAAACTTTTCAAAATAAGCAAAGTATCAATGAGCTGTGAGACAATTCAGGTAGCCTGACATATATTTAACTGGAGTCTCTGAAAAAGTGAAAGACAGGAAAAAATATTAGAAGAATACTTCACGAGTTTGATAAATGTATAAATCCACCAATCCAAGAAGTTCAATCCAAAAGTCCCAAGCTGAATAAACTAAATGAAAGCTCATCATAATTAAATTGTTCAGAGTGAAATTGCAAATGACAAATAGGAAAATATAAAAGCAGCCAGAGCCAAAAAACACAGGTTAAACACAAAGAAACAAAAGTACTGATGACAGAAGACCTCTCTTCAGAAATAATGCATACGAAAAGAAAATGGAACGACATCTTTAATGTACCTCACCCCGGCCAAAGGAAACCTGCCAGCCTAGAATTTCCTGCCTAGCAACGTATCTTTCAAATATGAAGGTTAAACATAAAGTTGTTCAAATATAGGACGCTTGAATGACTTTCTCACCAGCAGACTCACACAAGAAATGTCACACGAAGTTCTTGAGGCAGAAGACAATACCAGACAGAAATATGATCTACACAAATATTTGTTTCCCAATAACATAGCAAGGTTCTAAGAGCGTGTACTGAAATGTAAGTATTGAAACAAGTACTGAAAATGCAACTGCATAGTGTTCTGTAACTTGCTTCCGATGTCTGAAGCTACCAGCCTCCCAAATGTTCCCAACGAGCGGCAAAATCTTCATTAGGACCAAATCCCGGAGGTACAGAAGGAACACATGCGCCAATACCATTTAAAGTCAATTCTTGATCATTCCAGTGCATTGGAAAGAAAGGAAGCACATGTGCTGCAGGGTGGTCTGATGGTAGCAACTATTGAGAAATACGTTGTTTTTTTTTCCATAGCAGATGAAGTTTCATGCAACTTATTATCCTTACCCTTGTTCAAGAGATTTTGTTTGTAAAAATCAGAATAAAAGTATTCTTTTTAGTACTGAGGCTATGATAAGTCACATATTTCATGATTTCTCCGTGGCCAGCCAATCAAAATACTTATTTAGGCTGGATGAATTTCATGTAAATTCACAATATAAGTCTCCATTGATTCCTTAAGCAAATAGTTCATTCATTGGACCAACATACACTGAGCACCTGCTATGCACCAGGCATTGTGCCAGTGCTATGCATGGAACAGTGGACAAGAAAGACATAATCCCTGACCTTTTGGAGCTTATTTAAGATCCTATTGATTTCAGATCCTTCACTGATTTATTACACTTAAGAAAATAAACCAGATGAGTAAAATGTATAACATCTTCAAATGACTCTAATAAATCTCCCCTATCCTAAAACTTTCCTATGCTCCAAATTATTCATTCATGAACATCCATCATCCCTCTCTATTCAGGCTTTTTTCCTTATGCAAATATCCACACACCCAAAGTTGAAACTAAAATAGGGAATTCAGTCTAGGAAAGAAGGAATACATGAAACCAATCAGTCATTTTCACCTTCATCTGTAAGAACTTCACACAGCTTTGTTTGCTGTGATCAGATTCTGATGCGAAGACATCTGAGCTGAGAGATCTCAAAGACACTGAATGCTGGAGGGAGATGGCCAAGACTACAGCCTGGGGAGTCTGTGACTACAGACACCCACAGCTGTGTGCCATGGCTGCATATGTGCCATACACAGACCAGCAACGGACCGAGAGTACCCACTTCAGCATTGGTAGGTGACACTCAGGCAGCAGCTGCCCTTTCCTGCCTCTGCCCCTGCACTCCCATGGCAATGGCTGAGGCATGACTCTGTCCTAGATGAGTCACAAATGTCCAGTGCATGGCCAGAGTGATTGGATAACTTATGTAACTCACCATTTTCACTTGTTTAGCCTTTATGTTTCCCAAAAACATCACAAGGCTCTTAAGAGCATAAGCTCTCTTTTCCTACACTTTATTAAAGGCAGCTTGGCAAAGTGAAAAGAACAATACATTGATTCAAATTTGCCTCCTGCTATGGTTTGAGTATTATTTTTCCCTTCAAACTCATGTTGAAACTTGATTCCTAGTTTGACAGTATTAAGAGGTGTTGGGGTCAGAAGGGCTCCACCATCATTAATGCTACTCTCATGAAACCGGGTTAATTCTCACAGCAGTGTGTAAGTTCTTGCTCTCATAGAATGGGATTTGTTACCAAAAGAGTGGGTTTGTATACAGTGAGGCCACCCCTCTTTTTTGGTCTCTTCCCCACATACCCTTTCCTTTTGCTTTTCTGTCAGTGTTATGACACAGCATAAGGCCCTTGCCAGATGCAGCTGCCTGATCTTGGATTACCAACCTCCAGAACTGTGTTGAATAAACCTCTAATCTTTATAAATCATGGGGTCTCAGGTATTTTGGTATAGCAACAGAAAACAGACTAAGAATCTCCCTGTCTTCCTTTTAGGCATATAATCTTGGACAAGCCTCTACTGCTGTCCATAAAATGGAAATCATAATGCCTTTTTGCCAGGTTGTTATGGGAATCCAACGACACAATAAAAGTCACGTTTCATAAATCGTAAAAATCTCACATAAGTTCCAAAGACGTGTACCACCACATTAATACATAATAAAAAATAATATTTAGGGCATGATGCCAGGTACTCTGCTAACAACCCTGTAAAGACAGAAGTATTACTGTCCTCATTTTCAGATAGGAAAACAAAAAGACAGAGAGGTAAGTGGTAAATTATTCTTTCGTTCTTTTTCTTTGTGTTTTCTATCATGTGCCTAGCAGAATGCACATAACGCATGTTACAAGCATTGGTTAAGCCTATTTATAGCATTCATGTAAGGAAACAGTACTATTCTTTATGGCCTCCCCCAATGCCATAGTCTTCTAATACAAGCTTAAGTCTAAAGAAGAAAACTTAGCAGAGTCTATCAGAGACTCTGCAATAGTCTGCTCTTCTAACAGGGTGTGACCATACCTACAGCCAGGTGCCATTAACTTTCCCCTTCAAGCTTTATACTCTGTCCCTAGCTGTAAACAAATCTCCATTCTGGTGAATAGTACTTAAAACCACTCATTTTCTATCTATCACTGATTTTCTATCTACCTCAGCCTCTTACCC
Organism: Hystrix cristata; assembly: GCA_004026905.1. Taxonomy (NCBI): domain Eukaryota; kingdom Metazoa; phylum Chordata; class Mammalia; order Rodentia; family Hystricidae; genus Hystrix; species Hystrix cristata. The sequence goes on along the minus strand of PVJO010014688.1, from coordinate 16,263 downwards.
TGGAAATGCAGGTCTGAGCAGGCTGGGTCTGGGTTTGCATCAATCTCCTGCATCCCACAGTGCTGGCCACTTCCTCAGGCCCTTGGGAGGCTTTGTTCTTCACAACCAGAACAGATACTTTGTTCATCAGAAGCATAGCTCTTTATGGGTTCATCTTCACTCTGGAATACAAATTTCTGGTTTCCAAAGTTCTGTTTATCCATATCCTAAAGGATAATTTATCTTGTTTAACTGCAGGTCCAAATATGAAATGTGCTTCTTTGCAGGCTTGAGTGTAAAATGAGCATCAACCCAGTTCGTTTGTCTCTTTGTCTTCCTGTGCCTTCTCAAGAGCAATCTTCCTGGACCCCCTAAAATAATCTCCCCAAAATCAGAATTTCAGAGTTGATCTTCTGCCACTAAGGAACGGAGGTCCAGAGAGAGGGTGTAGCTTGTTGGTGACAGAGGTTGGTGAGACTTCTGCCCATATGAGTTCCCATCACACTATGTTCTGCCACCCCTTAAGGATCTCATTTGGTCCCAAGGCAGTAATCAAGAGTCCCATGTGTACCTGGGCAAGGTGGTAGATGCACTCCGGAAAACTGAGACAGGAGGATTCTACATTTGAGCCCATTCTAGGCAACTTAGCAAGATTCCATCTCAAAAAAAGGGTGGAGGGAAGTGGTCTGGGGATCCAGCTCAGTGCAAAGGCCCTGGATTCGATTCCCAGTACCCAAAAAGATCTCCATGTGTCCAGTAAGGATCCATTCTCACCCCACCCCAAGCATTGCAGATCATCCTGAGGGGAGAAATAGGAGCTCCTGGAGATTCTGGCTTCTGTTCCTCTGACTTTTTCAACCCAATTTGAAAATCTGAATTGTGCACAAAATTCAAGAGTTTGAGATCTCTAGCAGCTAATCACATCATCCTGAGCAAGGAGGACCCCAGGAAGCAAGGATACAGAATCACTCCATTTGTATCAAGCTGGAAATGTTTCTCACTCATCCTAAGCTATGGAGGTTTGCTCCCGTCTTTCCTTTCTGGTTCCCATCTTGAAAATATGGAGGACCACTGGGCAGAGTCCTGCTGGATAGCTGGACCTTGAGCCCTGCCTGGTATAATCCCATCCACTCTAGATGCTTGAGAGAAAGTACTTGCTTGCATGGAGTCTTTCTGCACCAGCCCCTGGCGCGCACAAGGAGCCCTGCAAGGCTCAGCCCCAGAGCCAAGTCCATACCACACCAGTTTTCACACTCCCACTGGAAGTTCAGTTATGCTTGAAACCCCTATGCAGTTCCTGTGCCCTCAGAACTTCTGCAGAGGTGGGAAATACAGAAAATAAAAACACTGCAGCCAGGGAGCCAAGTGAAGAGTGTGTGGTTGAGGGTGCGGGTAAGTCTCCCCAGCTCCGACACCACTGGCCATCACCTCCTCTCCTCCTACAGCCTGCTCCCCTGGCGCATTTGATCAAATTTGTAGAAGCCCACTTGCAAGCTCTGCTGCAAAGGAGCAGTAACATCATCGTGCGAGGTGGAATATTTTCCTTAGGAAGAGAGGATGAAGTTAGCCCAGTAAACTTCTTGTACTTATTAAATCAAATGCTAAGCAAGCCAACGCCAGGCACTGGATGAGGAGGAAGGGGTGGGGGGATGGCAAGGAGGACAGGGATGGAGGAGGGTGACATCTGCTCTTCTAGACTTGTACCTCCTGGTTTCACAGCCACCCCTCTCCTCTGCTCCACAGGTTTCTGTTTCAAATTACCACTAAGTGAAATAGAATTAAAATATGATGAAGTAGCCTTTGGGTGACTCTGCTTTGCATTTGAATCCTTGAAAAACACTGCATTTCCAAATTCTGAACACTTTTTGTTTAAAGCATAATTTGAGTTTGAGGATAAGAGTGATTTTTATAGCTCCCTTTCAGGAAAGAAGAAAAGATGGCTAAATGTAGCAAAGAGTGTGAAGGGGTAAAGAGGAAAACCTATGACAATGGGTTAGGCTGTGTCCTCCAACTCCACACATGAAAGGGAGATGTGGAGTGTAGAAATGACCTTTCTTGGGGGTTGAAGAAGTTTAACAATATAGTTGAAGTGAGGCCTCTGAGTTGGGTCTTTCTAGTACCTTCCAAGTCTGTGTGGTATATGATTTTGAGTCCAATTCAGATAAGATGTGGAACCAGAGTCCTTAGAGCTTGAGGAAATACCTTGTCCAGTGAATTTATCCACCCCACCAATCAGCCTAATTGAAGTTCAGAAATGGTAAGTAGCTTGTCCAGGACCATACTGGACAGCAGCACACTGCCTACTACCCAGCCAGTCTCTGGCTGTCTCTACGTTATTTCACATTATTTCACATTGACCCATACAATGTTTGAGGCTCCAGGTTGAAAACCAAAGCCACTAAGATAAGAGCAGGACAACCCCAAGAACTGTGGACCACATTAAACAACTATGAAAAAGATGGCCTTGACTCAGCCCAACGCAGACTCTTTTGAGAGCTTCCTCGTACAGTTTCAGACTTAGCAGCATCCCTTGAAGTGATCAACCCTTCCCAGGATGCAAACTTCTTTGCATAGGTTGGCAGGGAAGGAACTTCATCATGCACTCTGACCCTTCTAGGTTACAAACTTAAAGCCAGCAGAATGACGGCAACGAGAAGAAGTGTTCAATACTAACAGCATGTTGAAGAGAAACAGAAAGGTATCTGCTATAGTTGCTTGATAATTACAGTTAAAGAGGAATTAAATCCTGTGCTCATGAGCTGATAAAGAAGAGTCTTGGGTTGGGCTCTCAGAAAATAGTCTCTTCAGCACAGTCCACATTCAGAAAGCAAGACCTCTCCAGAAGGTCCATAAAGATGGAGTGTTCAAAGCTACTAACAAAAGGGAGGGATCGGTGACTTGCTACAAACGAAGCAACAGATTTCAAGTTTTGCTGAAAAACAAAATCTACACTGAAAGAAAAATAGGTAATTGCTATGACAGATAAACAAGAATGAAGAAATACAAATGGTGAAAAAAATCTCAATCTTGAGTAATAATGTTTTAATATGCCATATAGAGAAATCACTTTTAAATCGTAACTTTCAAGTCCTCCCAAGCTTCTCATTTTCCAAGCTTCTGTATTTTTAGAGGGTAATTTGAAATATATGGGCCCTTAAAATGTTCATACTCCTTAATTTAGTGATTTAATCATCTATAGGAATTTTACATAATGATATAATAGTGTGCACATTATTAATATATAAGAATGTGCTTGCTCATGGTATTTATAACAGTCCAATAATAGGCAATTGCCCAACAAAAGACATTTGGCTAAATGTTTAATAATGGGAAGTTGTCTAAGTGAATTATGGGCCATTGAACCATGAATATTACACAAATATTTTTCAGAAATGTTAGGAATAGCCAGCTTTGATTGTGTCTTTACTTTGAAATAGAATGGAAAGAAGTATGACAAAAGAATCCAACTGTATTACAAATAAATGAAGCAATATATCTGGTAGGGTAGGAAAATATGGTGCTGATGTAAATGACTTCGGAAATAAATAAAATCTATAATACAAAAGGCAAAAGAAATTGTTCATAAGCACCATAATGTGGTTGCTAAAGTTGGTTTTCATAAGAGTACAGGTTAACCATTCTGAAGCTACTGTACATGTACACAGTACTTAAAGAATGAAGTAAATGGACAAAAGCTGGTGTAAGCCAGGCTTCTCATTGGACTAGGAGAATACAAACCAGCAAAGAGCACAGCTGGGATGATCTACATGATAATGGACTAGAATCAGCAGCAACTCACGCTTATTCCAATATAAATACAGATGGTTACACAGAAATATTTATGAATGTTGCTATGGTTTGGATACGGATTTCATGTGTCACCCAAAGGTTCTTGTGCTAAAATCTCAGTTCCCAAGAACTTAAATTCCCAAGAATTTAAGAACTTGGTTCTTAAGAATTTAAGGTGTGATGTGTCTTTAAGAGGTGGGACCTACTGGAAGCTGATTAGGTCTTAGGGGAACCACTCTTAGGAGGGATTAATGTACTTCTTATAGGACTGGATTAGTTCTCACAAGAGCAAGTTGTTATAAAGTGAGGCCATCCCATGCACTTGACCCCTTCTGCGTGCAACCACATCCTCTTCTGCTTTGCCATGCTGTGATCCAGCAAGGCCCCTCACCTGGGGCCAGCAAGATGCTATTCAGACTTTGTAGATGCTTTCAAGATGCTATTCAGACTTTCTATCAGAAGCCAAATAAACCCTTTTTCTTTACATATTACCCAATATCTGGTATTTTGTTATAGCAACACAAAACAGATTAAGACAGATGTGTGCATACACTGACTCAAATACACAAACATAACTCCGTGAACTAAGAGGACTAAGCAAAGATGTGCTTAAGCAGCAATAAGCACTTCCTAGCACCCAGTTCTTTTTTTCTCATACCATCTCTGATAAAAGGAACACATGGCTCCTTCAGGAACTGGGGCAGAAAGTATGTAAGATGAGCCTAGAGTGTGTCTTATAGTGCCAGAGATAATAAACTGCTAAAATTTTTTAAAAGAAGTAAAAATATAAACAAAAACCTTCAAATGACGTGAATAAGACAAAGAGTTCCCAGAGGCTGGGACAATTTGAGTAACAAATTAATGTACTTTTTGACTATAACCTGGTATGTAAAATAAATATCAAAGCCCAAACCAATATAGATAAATGATTGAATAAATATGAGGTAGGCTAAGACATACATTTCCCATGCACAAGAATTCCAAAGAACTCACATAGATACTTAGCTCTCTCAAAAATGGAGCATAACTACCACTCATAAAGTGCACACTAAACAAAGTGACTTGCTTCCAAAGGGTACAGTGTAGAAAGGGGAAGGAAAAAGAGTGACTTTACAGTGAGGATCCTGGTAAACACTCCCTCAGCCAGATGATCAGGGTCAATATTAATGGCCATAAGTGATGCTAATAATATGTATCCTTGGTAGGATGTGCTAAGAAAGTCAATTTGCTTCTGCTGTCGTCCTCCCAGACACTCATAACCCCAGTCTACTCATGAGAAAAACATAAGCTGAATCCCAGTGGAGGTGCATTCTAAAAAGTACCTGACTAGTATTTTAATCCTCAAAGCTGTCAAGGTCATCGAAAGCAAAGAAAGTCTAAGGCACTGTTACAGGCAGTAGGAGCTAAGGATATAAGGATATAACTTCTAGATATAATGTAGAAGCCTAGATGTAATTCTGAAACAGAAAAAGGAGTTTAAGGAAGAAAATGCAAAACATGTGAATAAGGTGTGGACTTTAGTAATGACATTTCAGTACTGGCTCGTTAATTGTACCAAAGTTACCATACCAATGTCAGGATCTCAATAATAAGGCAAAGTGAATGTAGGGGATAAGGGGCCTCTGTACCACCTTCCCAATAATTCTATAAATCTACAACTGTTCTAAAATAAAAAGTGCACCATCACCACTAACAAAAAGTAAGTACTGTCTACCAAGGATGGCTAATTCATCTGCTACCTATTTTCAATTTGGTGGGAAAAATTCTTTATGAGAGCCATACCCAGATTGGAACAAGCGTGTCTCATAAAGACAGCAGTAAACCTCGGCATAGGATTCCTAGAGAGTGAGAAAGTCCACTCAGCTCAGCCCTTATTTATACCTATATCACTGTCATCTCCTGACACTTGAAAATAGAGCATCTTATTTAAGGGACCACCTCTCTGATCCCCTCTGCCACACCTCTAGAGTTCAACTTAGTAACATACCTGAACCTCCTCATTTTCCCTCATTATTTCAGACGAGCCAAGAGGAAATTAGTACTGAAGCCACACTAAATCTTAATTATCTTTTATTAAACAGAAAATGAGAATTTCTAGGTACTTATCTGCACCTTAATAAAGGAACTCTTAACAGCTGTGCCGTTACAGCCTCCACGAATCTTTCCTCCTACTTTTATCATGATGTTTTTCATCACAGATCTGAGCATAAAAGAACTGGTGATTGTCTTAGTTACTTTTCTCTCATTGCTGAGACAAAATACTAGACACTCAAAATTAGGGGAAAAAAGGTTTATTTAGCTCACGGTCTGTAGGGGTTTCAGTCCACAGTCAGCTGGGTCTGAGGCAGGGTGGCATGGCAGACAGGCAGAAGGCAGCCGGGTAAGCAAGGAATGCAATCAAGGGGGCTAACCAGCTTCTTCCTGTATTTGTATTTTATCCAGGCTACCTGGTTTTAGGGTGGGCAGTATTCCCACCCTTAATCCTAATACCCTTAATCCTAGCGTCACATCCTTGATCCCAGCAGAACCATACCAAACCAATCAGTGGACTAATTTAGTAATCACATATTCTAGATCCAGCTACCTCTTACCACATGAGGCTTTGGGGGGACAGCTAGACACAAACCATAACAGGGATTTTAATAAGAATATTGAAGATGACAATAATTATACCAAACATTTTTTGAGCACTTACTATGTGCCAGATGCTGAATGTTTTTTTGTTTTTAAGAATAAGCTGGACAGGGTTGGGGATTCAACTCAGTGGTTAGAGCGCTTCCCTTGCAAGCACGAGGCCCTGAGTTCAGTCCTCAGCACCAAAAAACAAAAAACAAACAAACAAACAAAAAAAAAGAACAAGCTGGACTGAGAAAAGAAGCTCCTAAAATAACTATTTTCCTCTTGCCCATGCAAGAGACCTGCGCATCACATGACTAAACAAGGTCAAGCAGATATTTTGCATGTCACTGTCAGATATAAACACACAACCTCACTTGGCTGCACTGAAACATCCACTCCAGTCATAATCAAAGCTTCCACCTCTCAACCAACCTTAAGTTTCCCCTCCTACTGAATCTCAAACCAGACTCAGTCTGAAGAGACCTATGACAGGCAAGAGGTGGAGGCAGGACCTTCCTTGCTATTTCTACACGCTGTCTCCTTCATTCACCACCTGCCTCTACCTGTGGCTGTAATAGAGAACAGGGAAGGAGCAGACAAGACTCCTGACTTAGGACAATGTCACAATGCTGACTGGAGCTTGTGGAACACTTGAGTGGGACTCCTTCCTGCGGACTTCCTGTTAACCACTACCTGGCACTGAGCCTCTCACCGGCCCCATGAAATCCTCCTCGGCTCCCACTTATGGCAGACTATCCCGCAGGATTCTCCCTCAGTAGGATTACTTAGCCCCATGGGGCAGATCTCTCGAGGTGAGACCTTTCCAGTGAGTCAAACCGAACTACTTCATATGGAGTCCATGCTAGAGGAAAGCTCTGGGAAACTCGCCCTCCTTTCCCATCTTGGGGACTTGCTGTGCTACACTGTAGCTCCCTCTCTGGGTTCAGCCATCAGGGCAGCTCTGGTCACGTAAGACTCTGCCCTCTCCAACAATCCACCCTCCTCTGTGCTTAATCCTAGAAGGCAAAAAGAGCAGTGAAAAAAAGGGGAGAAAGTAGATAGAAGAGAGAAGGGAGTATCTCAGCTCTATAACCAAAAAGAGCAGCATTTTGCTTTAACACAATACTATATACTGGATGGTTTATATACAGCATAAATGTATTTATCACAGTTCTGGAGACTAGGAAGTCCAAGATCAAGGTGCTAGCAGACTCAGTGTCTGGTGAGGGCTCTTTCTGATGCATATTTGGCACCTTCCCCCAGCATCCTCATACGGTAGGAGAGATGAGGGGTCTCTCTCAGGCCTCTATTAAATAGATGCTAATCCCATTCATTCAAACCAAAGCAAGAAACAAAAGAACCAAATATGTCCTCACTTCTGTTTCTGCATAACTGGTTTCCAAGCATGTGTCAAAACTAGCTGAGGTGGGGAAGCAAGAACTTTTACAGTGGATGAGTAAAACCTGTGTTTGGACATTTAGACTGATAAGCCTTACCATTTTTATAGACACAATAAAACTGAAGTTTTACTATGTAAAAATAAAACCTTAAAGTAACCAGGAAAGCAGTGGGTTCAGCTCAAAGTCTGGCTAAAATATAGGAGAGGAGGAGTCGAAACAGTGCTTTGAGAAGACAGTTGCATGAGAAAAACAAAGCTTTTATCATTTACTCCCACTAAAGATAGTGTTTCACAAGCTACATATACTGATTTATCCTTATAACAGTTACATGAGATGATATGATAAGATACATTCGCTGAAAAAATAAACTTTCCTTAAATGGTATATTTTGATCTTCCATCAGAATAAACCAATTTTCACTTATTGTTTTGTGTATGGCTCTTTTTCGAACATACCTTCCGTCTAATAACTGTTTCTCGAGGTAAAATTCAAAATGGTCTAATTCAAGTAGGGGAGAGATTTGGGAAGAGCAGGACTTTTCTAGACCCTAATAAGCTACTTTAAAAATAATCGGTTGGTCTCAAAGTGGAGATGAGTGGAAGGAATTGTTTGATGACTAAACATTCATCACCTACAACCTACATCCTTCTGGCAGAAAACAGGTTTAGATCTCCCTTGGTAAATAAATTCAGCAAGCCCCAGGTACCCTCACCTGCCTTCACCCCTGACACTTTGTAAAGAAATCACTAACCAATTGTGCCATATGTTCTATTTATTTCTCATTTTCTTTTCCCATTGTCTCAAGTCTCGAGGCTGCCATTGGTCTTTTTTATTTTAATCATGTTCTAGCTGTTGGCTAATAATGAGTTTCCTTTTATGGCCTACATGGAATAGTACATGAGATAAATTAACAGGACTATACGTTGTTCTTCTTGTTTTCTACTTATTAGTAGCATTTTTAGGTGAGGAACAGAGAAGTTTCCATTTTGATCACTCCTTTTCTAGAAACTCTCGCCGAAGGACATCTAGGGTTTCAATATGCTCTATTTGGACATGAGGCCCATTTCAATTGACAAAAATATTTAGTTTTTTTCTTCCGCTGAATCCAAGACAATGTTGGAACTTTCATATTTTTGTTTCTTATTGGTTCAACTGTTAATGTGCTGTATGTATATTAAGATTTTGAAAACAGAATAAGCAAGTGACAAGTACTCAGCTTGGGATTTATGGAATTTTGATGCAGGGTCTGTGTCAAAACGTCCTTATAGAGAGAATATTATCAGTCACACAGTTTTAGCACTCTATTGCTACACAGCAAGTTATCTGAAAACTTACCCGTTTAACACGGGAATTTATGAGGTGACGGTTTCTGTGGGTCAGGGATTCAGAGGTGTCTTCCTTACACGGTTTCAAATCAAGGTCTCTCGTGAGGCTGCAGTCAGGACAGTGACTGCGTCTCAAGACACCACTGGCCCAGAGCATCTGCTTCCAACACGGCTGATGCTGCTAAAAGCGGGCCTCGGTTCCTTGCTGTGGGCATCTGGCCACGCCAATCCTCCATGGGACCCTGGAGCCCTTTACAATATGGCAAGTGACCTCCCCTAAAGTGAGTGGTCCAAAAATGAGACCAAGGGAACCACCATGGTGGTATTGTGACTATTCTTGGAATCTAAGCATCCCCACACCAACCATATTCCATCACTAGAAGCAAGTCACATGTGCAGCTGGCAACAACAGGAGGAGAGCTAAGCTCTACTGGAAAGGAACAGAATCAAAACATTTATGGGCGCATTTTAAAACCACCAAATTAAGGTTTGGAGATGGTGGTTGTTGCTTTATTTATTTGTTTTACATTTATGCTCACAGTAAGCAGGAGTAGCCTCAAGTGAAGCTATTATGGATGTCAACTGCACAGAATTATTTCAATAAAATATAACATGATGCCATTTATTTTCTTTTTTTTTTATTTTAAACCAAGAACATGTATTGGTACATTCTACATACAATGGTCACACTCATTACATTTATTCTGTACCTATACATGATACATCTTGGTTCTCCCCCCTCTCCCCCACCCCTCCCCTCTGCTCCCTCCCTCCCTATTTACAGCAGGTTTATTCATCATTTTCCATATTTTCTCTTTCCCCTCTCTTTCCCCTGTTGCCTTTCTGCTTTTCCCCTTCTTTCTTTCTAGTACTCCTCTCCTCTGCACACCATCCTCCTTTTATATAATATCTATTACACCTCTTTGTTCTTATTTACCAGTTATGGTTTCTCATATCAGAGAAACAATTCGATGTGTGCTCATGAGTGTTTATTTTCAACGAAAGGATTTTTCTCTTTTGAAGAGTGAGAAACAGAAACTCCTACAAATATGCACTTTAAAATTTCAGGTAAGAATCAGAACATTTTAAGATAAAAATTCCTTCATTAGTTTTCTCTTTTTCCAATGCAAAAAGTGATACTTTAGTAAAGCAGCATCAGTTAAAGAAATTACTAATGTCTACAGAGAGTTACAGTCCTACGTTCAAAACGACTCAGGCCCAATCTTATTTTCTCCATAGTAACAATAGTTTAATCAAGGGGGCAATTCTTGATGAAAATCAACACGTGTCCTTTCACAAAAAGTTACCACAGACTTACTTAATCAACTAGCACTGATGATATAAATTAACATTCATGGTTTAAAACATTTGAGGTCTATGTAGGTTGATTAAACAAGTCAAGCCAGGACCCATTCACATTAAACTGACTTCAATTTACTTCAGTTTTGTGGAAGTTCTTCCACATAGTATTTACATTATCTTCCTTTATGTAGTATGTTTGAAACGTTTCACGTGACTGGGAATGTAGCTCAATGGTAGAGAACTTGCCTAGTATGTATGAGGTCCTGCGTTCAATGCCAGAACCACAAAAAAAAAAACCCCAAAAATAAAAAAATAAAAAACCAAAAGTTAAAATCACAAGCTGAGTAAACATTTGCTATTATAATTAAAGATGTCAGAAAAACCTCTTAGTGGATGTAACACACACAACTTTGATATAATTTGGAAGATTTTTTAAAAATTCATCCACATGGCTATTTTGAAACCCTCTTATTTCTAAGTAAGATTGAAATATCAGGCATTATGCTGTCCTTGAGAACATCTTTGTTATCAAAACTAGTACTAACACAGTGCAACACAGTGTCAGAAAAAAACCCACTCGTCTCTATAATTCCTAAATTGAACTTCTAGTTTAAAGACAGTGGTTTGAAGTCAGACTATCTTCCTTATTTTCTTAGGAAATACCTGAAAGTCAGAAGGAGGATGAGAAATTTTTAAAAATGCAAACTCCATTTGTGGTGAAACCAGGCAAGAGAACCCACACACCACCAAATACATGGAAAGGCTGCCAAAAGCAGAGACGAAGTAGGGATACATGTGGTCGGAAGTGGAGAAAAAGATGCTGTAGCCTTCGATCTTGGAAGAAACCGCAAAGCATATTTCTTGATGGTGAGAAACATCCTCATTAGCAAAATTAAAACTGTTTATCTGCAGTGGTAGGGGCAGATTGCACACACTTGCATCAAGAGTTTCCCAGGAATTGGGAAGCAGAGAATGTGGAGCCACATGAGAAATCACATAAACAAGCATATTTACAGCTAGTCTCTGTGGCAACAGGGGGAAAACAGAAATTGCCCTGTGTGAAAACTCCACGGGGCTATCTCCATGGGCTGAGAAGAAGTAAGGACTGAGAATGGCCAGGAACCCTGGGTCATCAGGAAAATTCCTAGCCCTTGGCCCGCCTCATCATAAATCTTCTGAAAATTGCCGGCGTGAGAAAAAGTCACCATCATCAAACATAAGTAATCAAAATGAACCATCACAAACACTACTCAAAATATACAACATGGTGAGAGTGAGGAAGGAGTAAAGGAAAAATGGCGGACAATGAATACTCACTACCGTGTAGCACATGAAAACTGAGCAAACGCGGTGCAGTCAGTTTAAAATTTTTAATGGAGCAACTGTTCCTTTGAAGCAACTGCATACGAAAACCTAGAGAAGAGGTAGTGAAAATGCAGGAGAAAAATGAAGCATTGCTAGCAAACCTCAGAAAAGAAGAAGTGGAAGAAAAAGCACCATCAGCCCAAATGAAGGAAGCTCACAGTTGGACAAACTCTGGATAGGGCACTGGAAGTAGAAAACAAAAACCGAAAATTAGTCTCAAAAGCTTTTAAAATATTAATAAGAAAATTATAAGCATCTGAAAGATATTAAGAAAAGAAATATGGGGCTGGGGATTTAGCTCAGTGGTTACAGTGCTTGCCTGGCAAGCACAAGGTCCTGAGTTCGATCCCCGGCACCAAAAAAAAAAAAAATGAAATACAAAAGGAGATAAAAGCAAATTATTTCCAAAAATAAAAAATATGTTGAACTGAAATATGAAAAGGAATCATATTCCAGCAAAAACTAGCCTGCTGTGTCCAACTCCAAGACATAGCCTAAACATACTGAATTTCAAAAAAAAATAATACTCAGAAGACCAGGTAAATAATCAAATCATTCAGAGAAGGAAAATATTCCAACTAATCTTGGACTATTCCACAGCAGCATTCAATTGTCAGAGATGCTAGAGCTTCAAAATCATCAAAGGAAAAAAAAAAATGTGATCCAAGAATTTTACAGAGACTACAAAACACAAAGAGAACAGTCACAAAGCTGTGATATGTAATGAACTCAGGAAATATCGTTATCATAATAACCTTCTTGGGAATGTATTTGAGAAATAAACCACAAGATGACTAGATAAGCCGCCAAACATGTGAGAACTGGTGGCAGGACTATACCCTAGACAAACCAGAGGCAGAAAAAAACTGAATGTTATAAATCCTGACAATGTTGAAAATATGCATTTTACAGAAATTCAAAGGGGAGAGGAAAAGAAAGACAAGAGACAGTGCAAGTTCATGGATTTAAAAACACAGTAATAGAGATGAAGACTGACTTTGAAGAGCCTGTAAGACTCAAGGAAGAGCTGGACAATACCCAAGTATTGGGAAGTCAAATAACACACATTCAAATAAACCCTAGGTCAAAGAAGAAAGTATAAAAGAAAAGAAAAGTTAAACAAAAATAGAACCAAAACACACCAAAGGGTGTGGAACATGGCTAAAACACTAGATTAAGACTAAATAAATCTGCCATAGTAACAAGTATAATGGGAAAACTCACATTGAAAAAAAAAAAGCTTTCAAATTGGAGTCCAAAAGCAAAACTCAACTCAAACACACTATAAAGTGATTCAGAAAGTCTTAAGATTAATGGATACACAAAGGATCAAGAAAATGCACATGTGGAAGAAAAGCAGGACCGGGCACAACTTCAACTTTGTACATGATTGAAAAAAAGATTGAATTTGGGGGGAAAGTACTAACGGAGAAAAGGACAGCTATCAGAAGAGAAAATATAACCATTTTTAATATTTATGCACCAAAAAAAAGAACACATAGGCCAGAATCTAAGACCCGCAAAAACTTCCCCACTATATTAATAGCCATACTTCTTTTTGAGATTACTTCTGTTTCTAGAATTAATTACAGGTACTGGAGAAAAATCAAAAGAACATATCTATAGACTTTGTAGAAGCCACTGTATGCAGATGAGAGGATCTACTGAGAATACTTGAGATGAAATACAGATACTCTCTTAATATGATTAAATAAATCTTATTGACCCACCTTCTCACATAAATTTTATGCAATCAAACCTCTTCATTCCTACTGAGATTGAAGTTTTTTTGGTCCAAAAGTAATCATCATAAAATTAGACACTATGTGCCAGGTAGTTTTGCATATGCTTTCTCATTTTAACCCTATGCATGCCATCCCTGACTAATGATAATTTGACTTAGGATTTTTTGACTTTACAGTGGTGTAAGAGATAGATATTCAGTAGAAACTATCTCTGTACCCCGAGTTTGCACACAACAAACTACAACCTAACTTAATCAAACCACAATCTACTTGTACTTAAACAGAATGAAGTAGTATATTTTTTGTAACAAATAGGTAGCTTTCAGCCAATTACAGACACCCAAGCTTCAGCCAATCACAGGCAGCCAGTTGATCAGACCAGGCCTAAATCAGGCAAATGCCTAACTGTGGGCCATCAAGTGATTTCTCTACTTTGCTCTGTGTTCTGCCTATAAAAGTTCACTGCTTATGCTTCTGGCAGAGTGCTCTGAACTTCTTCAGGTCCTAAACTGTGATAAGTGATTTTGGGTGTTAACAGGATGAAGAGATGCCCAGATGGCTGATGAGGCCTAGTTTCTGAGTTTGTCTGCACGGGCATTTCCAGGGAAGAGTGGCATGTGGGTCGGAGGACTGACTGGAGCAGACGGGCCCTCAATGTGAGCAGCACCATCCACAGCAGGGATCAAATCCCCACTGCTGCTGGCTTTGGATGGAAAACAAAAAGGCAGAAGAAAAGGAACCTGCATGCTCTCCCTCTCCTCCAGAACAGGATGCCCTTCTCCTCCTGCCCTTGAGGAACTCCAGATTCTACAGACGTTGTACTCTCAGACTTTCAGAATACCCACACACTTACAAATTATACACAATTATAGTTGGGGTATGGTGATGCATACTTCTAATCCCAGCTTTCTGGAAGGCTGAGGCAGGAGGATCACAAGTTTGAGGCCAGGCTGGGCAACCTACTAAGACACTGTCTCAAAGCAACAAATAAAAAGGGTGAGGATGTAGCTCAGTATGAAAGCCCTGGGTTCAATGCTAAGTACTGAAAATAAATCAACAGTCTCTCAGAGAAAAGAGATTTTAATCATATATTTATAAAACTATACAAATGGTAATAAGCACTATAGAGAAAAAGGGGTGTGTCTGTGTGTGTAAAGAGTGTATGTATGTGTTACACAAGTACATAACAAGACTCTGGAACTAGTTAAGAAGGACATAACTTTGCTGCACTCCTGGGGCAACTTTCACACAGAATGGAATTATGCAACATAGCAGGTGGATCTGAACAGTGAGACGAGACCTGAGTAAGAGACCCTTGATATTCAAGCCAAAGAGGCCACTGGAGTTGATAGAGCTAAATGAAAGGGCATTCACCCCATGCCCAGAGAGTAGCACGCACGAGACACTGAAGCACAGAGGAGCTTACGTATCCATGGAGCCGAGAGGAAGCTGTGGAGCTGGAGCACAGACCACTCAGTCTCTGAATGCCACCCGTGTTGGTCACTGCACTGTGCCCAGACTACACCCTAGACCAACCAGCCCTGCTGCCTTTCACATATTTCACTGTCCTCCTCCTTCCTCATTAGAATTTAATTCATAACTCAAAATGGATCATAACTGCTAAAGCAAAACCTAAAATTATAAAATTTGTGAAATAAAATGTAGAAGAAAGACTCTATGAACTTGTATTAGCCAAAGATTGTTTAGATACAATACCAAAAGCATGATATACAAGCATGATATAAAAACTTTATAAATTTGGGCTTGGGGATTTAGCTCAGCCTAGCAAGCACAAGGCCCTGAGTTTGATCCCCAGCATCCCCCCAAAAAACTTTATAAATCGAATTTCATCAAAGTTAAACTCTTTTATTCTTCAAAAGACACGTTTAAAAGATGAAAAGATAAGCCACTGAATGGGAGACAGCAGGGGCAAATTGCATATATCATAAGGCAATTGAATCCAGAATGCATTAAAAAACTCAAAACTCACAATGAGACAAATAACCTGATAAAAAGCAGACAAAAGATTTGAATAGACATTTCATGAAAGAAGACATTTGGATGGTAATTAAGCAAAACAAAAAATGCCCAATATGTTTAGTCTCTAAAGAAATGCAAATTAAAACCATAATGAGATATTAGTATCAGCTGTTAGGATGGCTAAAATGGAAATAAAACATCCTTACCAAGTGTTGGTGTAGATAGGGAGCAAGTGAAATTCTCATACACTGCTGGTGGGGATCTAAAATGGTACAGTCTTCCTAGAAATAGGAAAATTTGGAAAACAGCTAAACAGTTTCATAAACAGACCTTGACTATCAGACCCAGCTACTGCCCTGCTAGATAGTTACACAGAAAAAAATAAAACCACATGTCTATCAAAAAATTGTACATGTGTCTGAAAGATTAAAAGATGTAAAATACAAAAAATAGCAGGTGAATGTTAACAGTATCTTTACTTGCAACAATCAAAACCTCAAAACAAGCTAACATCCATCAGCAGGTACGTGAATAAAGAAATTGTGGTGTACCGGGGGGAATTATGAACAGAACCCAGACTGCACAGGAAACAATACAAAGAATCAGTGCTTGGGACCACATGCTATTAAAAAGCTTTTGCACCGCAAAAGAAATCACCAATAGAGTAGGGCGAAAACCCACAGACTGGGAAAAAATTTTTGCTAGCTATCCATCAGACAAAGGTCTAACATCTAGAATATATAAAGAACTCAAAAAAAT
>PVJO010014687.1:19044-47553 GCA_004026905.1 Hystrix cristata | reverse complement strand
GCTCCAAGGCAGGGTGGCACGGCAGAGGGGCATCGCAGAGGAGAAACAGTCCACGGCAGGCAGAAGGCAGCAAGCCGTGAAATAGCAAAGCAGCAAGCGACAGCAGCATCCCTCTTTCTGTCCCTTATATTCTATCCACCTGCACCCAGGATGGGCCTTGCCATTATCCACACCCAAAACTGTGCTGAGCCAATCAGTGCACTAATTTAGTCATCACACACATCCTTGATCTCAGCTCTCAAAATCACACACTCAAAATCCAGCCACCCTTGAAAAGCCCCACCTATGACTGCGTGAGGCTTTGGGGGGGCATCCAGACAGAAACCACAACACCAGCGACCGTGTCCACTTCCCCATGCTCCCAAAAGGTACTGATCATGGTCCCTGAGCAAGATGGTGACAATAAGCAAAGTGAGGGCCTCCCCAAGAACCTTGCAGGGCAGTTACAACCGGAAACAAGAGAGAGGTGGAGATTTCGCAGAGACTGAAGTCGGGATCATAGGGCAGAAGCACACTCTTTAGGGACTCGATGCTTCCATACTGCCACCAGGGTCACTTCCACCAGGTGCTTCTGCCCTTCAGCTATGTTCCCAAAGGGCCTTTTCTTCTCCTCAGGCCTTCAGATAGCAAGAATCTTAATGCTATGCAAGTTAAGACTTTGACAGTAATCTGGTGAGTGTTTGTTTTATTTTCCTTTTCTTTAAATCAAGGCTTGTATCTTGCTATAAATAAACACACGCTTAGAACAATTTATAAAGTAGAGAAACAGAAAACAGTAAATATAACCCCAATATGCAGACCACCACTGTGCATACTTTCTGTGGCATGAGCTCCTTCCGGGCTGTTTCTATGCACTTTATCAACATTTTATCGATCTATTTGTTATGGTTCAGATCTGGGGTGCCCCTCCCCAAACTTCATTTGGAAGGTGACTGGAGCACAGGGTTATTGCTGGGAGGAGGTGGGGTCTGGCCAGAAGACGCAGGTCACTGAGGTGGGACCTGGAGGGTGCACCTCCCTCCCGGCTCCTCCCTTCCCTCTCTGCTTCCTGGCCGCCATGGCGTGAGCAACTTTCCTCCGCCAGGCCCTTCTGCCACGACACATCTACCTGGAAAGCAGCTTACCAGCTAGCAACTATAACTAAGCCACATTAAACTCTCCTCCTTCAACTTGTGGGTGTTGGGCATTGTATCCCGGCAATGAAAAAGCAACCGAGACACTATTCCTCCAGACGCACACACACTTGCATTCTGCTTTTCCTACTTATACTGTGCCACAGTACTATAAACTCTCCTAAAGGCACTTCATGACTGTCACATACCACACGCCCAACACCTCAGCATCCCATTGGCTGACAGAATCTCTCCCTTGGTGAGGTCTGTTTCATTCCATTATAAACACCCTAAGAACACCTAACAAGGTAGCAATAAAACCTCGCCCATTATGCTCTTGCCTGCTCAAAATGAATTCCATCCACATGTTTAAAAAGAATCCTAAACTGGAACTCAAAATGATAATCTCTTTGCTTCCTAAAGGAAATCAATGGCTTTCTTTGTGTTGTGCTGTGTTTCAACACGAGTACCATGACGAACAGAAGCAACACACACACTTGGAGAATGAGAGACCCCCAAATCTACCGTCAAAAGACAAGCCGCATTCTCCTGTTGTTTTTGTATCTCTGACTAGCACAAGAGATGACGGTCTTCATAAATAGCTTTTCTCTCACCTGAAGACAAACAATTCTCGCCTTTATTTTTCCCTCTAGCTTTGTTCACAATGGAGTGGCTCTTTGGAGAATTTGTCCTGATGTCAACCTACACTTGCTAGGACTCAGGTGTGTGAGAGGTCCCCTGCTGGCTGAGGATTTGGGTTCCTGGGTGGACAGGAAAGCCACAACTGCCCAGCCAAGACTTGGTGGGGATGTCCACTGTCAGCTCCAGTACTGTCCACACCCGAGCAGTAAACACCTCTGTCATGACTCAGTTTCTCTTTTGGGAAGAATCCTGCCATTCTGAGTGTGTAAGTGGGGTCATGTCCACTATTAACAGTGGGGTTCAGAGCACAGATTGGAGACTCATGGCACGCTCCTGGTCACCTGTCCCTCCTGGATCCCCCAGGTAGGAAGGAGCAGGAGGCTGGAGCCCAGCACTGTGTCTAAACACCCTCTCTGCACACCTGGAAGTCAGCACTCAGCCCCATCATTCTTGGAATACTGGCTCTTTGAAGCTCAAAATAAAAAGACAGTTTTAGGGCAAATAAGTATTTCTTTCCCAATTAGGCATTAAATTTCTGAGTAATGATTGAAACTAATTATTCTAAGTAGAAGCAGGTCTGAAAATAGCAGTGAATTGGGAGGATTCTGTGGCTATTTTGGGAGTGCGTGAGCAAACTGTGGGCAGCGTGACACTTACCCCATATCAGAGCAAAAATAGCAGGATGGCCACACCACGGTCTGCCCCGAGCACACCTTTCCATAGATCCTGAGGTTTCTGGATCACCTGAGAAACATCCAGCCAGGAAGAAGGATGCAGAGTTCCCCTCGGGACTTCCCACTGCTGCTCAGCCCCTTAAAACACTGAAGAAACCAGGAAATACCTGCCATTGCAGTGTGGGCACATGGCAGGCATCTGCCCCAATCCCACACCAGGATGGTGACTTATTTCTCAAGACACGCCATGCTGATCCAGCCAGACCCACGTCTTCCCTTCCCAGAAGCTTCCTTCCTCTTTGATGCTGTCAAGAGAATTGGCTCAAAGCGTGGGTAGGAAGGATGGAGGGGAGAGACACTGCCTACACCCCACGAAACCAGCCTGCAGCACACGGGGCTGGTAGGAGCGTTTTCACCCCCGAGGTTTGGGATGTCAGAAGTGGCAGCCAAAAGGGTATTGACAGGGAAAAAGAAAATGAGAAGAGAGAGAAAAGTGATACAGAAGGAAAGGACCAATGATTATTAGGGACTTCAATCCGAAGCTCTGACTTTACTCTCGCTCCCCACCTCCCTCCCTCCCGGACACCCACCTCCTTCTGCAGTGCAGGGACACATTTTCTCAGTCTGTGTTTGCTGCGGACCAGTTTGCTCTTCGCCTCGCTCTGGGCTACAGGCTCCCAGGACTAACAGCCCACACGTTTCCGTGAAGAACCCAGAATTAGCACTTGCGAACCCTCTGGGAAATGGCTCTGCATGCCATTTTTCTTATAAAATGCCAGCTCTCACCATTCTAAGTGGTGTTTATGAAGCCTGAATGTGAAGTAATAATCACAAAAATAAAGACTTCAGAGCTGCAGGTAAAAGTGTTACTGATTCAGGGCTTATTTTACTTGGATTTGCATGATGCCAAAGCCTACGCTCGCTTGAAAGTCTGCACATTTCCTTTTTCATTTCAAGCAGACCCCGTAGACTTGATTGTTTTTTCCTACATGGGCAGCGAGGGCTGGGGAGACCTGCAGCTGGTCACACTCCCAGTCCCAACGCGGCAGCAAGAAGTGGAGATGGTGTGGCAGCCTCGTCCCACACCTTGCACTGTGGCCCACAAGGGAGGCGCTGCATCCTGGCTTGCTGCTGAGAAATAGGCAGCAGGTTCGAGGCCACTCAGAGGGCAGGGGCTGAGCCAGGACCCACATCAAAGTCTACCTGGCTCCTTTCTTATTATTTCCAGTACTGGGGATTAAGCCCAGAGCTTCTGCCATGAATTTCCTCCCCAGCGTTTTGTTTTGTTTTGTTTTGTTTTTTTGAGAAAGGATCTCGCTAAATGTCTGAGTTGCCCAGTCTGGGTTTTAACTCATGATCTTCCTGCCTCAGCCTCCCACAGTACTAAGACTATACGTGTGTGCCACCATGCCTGGCTGTGCTGACTGCATTATGTCCGAGGACTTCCCTCTGGAATACTGCCATGACCCGTGTACCCCTGCTGTCTGCATGTGCATGGGTGGATTCAAGCATGTGCAGGATAAAAATATTCAGAGAATATTCAGATAAAAAAAATCGCATCTGGGCAGAGTGTGTACAGACTTTTTTTTGGTCATTCTTCCCTAAACAATCCTGAATGAGAACAGCGTGCAGAGCATTTACTGGAAGTTGCTTAGAGATGACTTAAAGTACATGGAAGATGTGTGCAGGTTAAATGCAAATACATGTCATCACCCTAGGAGCTTGGGCACCCGCAGGTTTCGGCACCTAAGTGGAAGTCCTGGAATCATCCCTTGCAGGCGGCTGCAGAAGGACTAAGAGGAACCTTCCTGTGTTTTAGAAGGTTACTCTGGTAACTGAAATGAAATTAGACCCAAGTGTAACTGTGCGTTTTAGTCTTTCTCCCTACTTTCCTGTTATCTAGAAGAATCACTTGTCCAGCCACAGCATAAATACAAACTAATTGGTGTGAACTTCATCCATGTAGAAGACACACACACAGTCATTCTGCCCAGCCCTTCCTCCTTCCTTTTATACACAAACATATACTTAATTTTTTCATAAAAAATGCTGCTCAAGTGTTGTTACTAATTAAGCACCAAAACATCAAAAACACCTACTACATCCCGAAGTGAAGCATGAAAACACATGCTGCCTCTTTCCTTGTTATACACAGATCCATCCACACAAACTACGTGCGTAATAAGGATGAGTGGGCAGAGAAACCAAGTGAACAATCGATCAGGAGCTATTTATTCTCCGCCTGGGGTTTCAGCCCAGTGGGGGGGGGCCTTGCCTGATAGAAGAGATGGGCTGCAGTTCACAACTGTAGTCTTGCAGTGTCGATGGGGAAGGATTTACTGCTCCCCAGCAACTCGTGTAAATGCTGGGATTCAGGCTAAACCCCAGAACTTTCCTCTCCTCTTCCAGGTCCAACGCTTTGTACTGAATGCTGGCAGCCTTGCTTCAGCTCTGGGCACATATGACAACTCAGGATCCGCAAAGCTAGACATGCGGAAGATGCTCAGTTCCTCAACAGCATTTCTGTGCAGTCACCTACACAGAAGCTCTGGACTGGACCACTGGTGTAGACAACCTCAGCCTGATAATCTCCAAGGGCCAGCAATTTCAGAGTAGCTCAGAGATGAAGAACTGCTCAATTTTCTTTGGCTGTCTTTTTCCAACCCACTTAATTGTGCATGTTCAAAGAAATCTATGCTCCATGAACCAGAGTGAGGGGAGCCAGGCTTCAAACATGGGTAGGAGTGGGCAGCTGCATAGTTGGAGTACGGCAGGGAAATCAAGTCCAGGAGCCAGAAGAGGGTCTTGGATCTTGGAGAGTGTCATGGAGAGTGTCAATACACTCTCCCACATTTCTACACGTAAGATTAACCTCTGAAGTCAGGCTGGCTACTTTCCCAGGAGTCGGGAATCTTATTAAGGCCCAAACACACCATTTCAATGCCCCCTGAAAGTTAATAAAAAAAAAATCTATCAGCTGCAGGAATTACTCATTCTAAATGCACAGTTGTCAATTTTTCAGAACTCTCCACTGAATTATTTCTGGCAAAGCAAGCTTTAATGACCAGCTCAATCAGGATAATTTGACCTGCTAAGAACATCCGGCATAAATGTGTTTCACAACTCAGCAAAAACTGTTTCACTGGTCTGCCCTTCTGTTTCATTGAACATGACTGACTAGGCCAGACTTGGCTGAATACAAAGTCATGTTCTCCAAAAATGAATGAATGAACCATTCATGAAAAGTCTCAGGATTCTCTAAAACAGTGAATTGAAAGTTCTTTCAGTACCAACTCATTGTTAGCATTCACTGATAAGAGAAATATTTGGGGGAAAAAGGAAACTGCATAGAACTCCTGTTGCCCTGGCGGGCTGAGTGGCTTGAGGAGTGGTGCCTATGTGCAACAGTTCTGAAGGAACAGCAATGATTTGGGTACATTTTTCTTTGTTTTGAAAAGTAAAATTGAGTTAAAAAATTAACAAGGTAGGAGAGAAAAGTGCTTAGGATGTACCCACAGGCAAACAGAAACTTTCCAGTATTGGAAAAATCCCAGAGTGCGCTCTCTTTCAAGCCGATAAATGGACAAAGAGAACATTTTCCAAACATTTTTGACCATGATGCATAGCAACAAACAAAATTTTGTATGGAAACCTTGTGCATTCTATTTGTCTCCCTGCCATGTATCCACCTGATCCATCTATCCACCCACTCAGGTACACCGTCACACATACTACATATACAATCTATCCTGGAGCAAATGTTGGCTGACATTTACTAAGCTTGATTTTATGATCTAGTATTTAAGAGTCAAACTCCAGCTTTTCTCACTGCAAACTCATTGGTCTTTCTGGAATATCTCAATATTTTCTTATTGTCTCTTCATCACAATCATGTAAACTGCTTCCCAGGGCTTTATGCACATAATGACTTAAAAGTCTTCTCAAGCAAAAGGAAACAGTGTCACAAAAACTGGACAAACTTTGGAGACCAAAGACAAAACCCAACAGGTAATACTCCATTTGGCAAGAATGGAGGCTCCCACCTCTGGGAAAACAGCCAACTGGCAAAAGTCACTTGTTTCCCTGAGATTAAGCACTGAATTCTCATCAGAAACAATGGAGGCTGGAGGCAGAAAAATTATATTCAAAATACAGAAAAAAAAATCATCAACCAATTTTATGTCCGGAACTATATTTCAAAAATAAAGATGAAATACATTTCCCAAAACTGAGGGACTCTGTTGCTAACAAACCTGCCTGAAAAGAAATACTAAACAAGTTTCCCAGGCCAAATGCAAGTGACCATAGACCCATTCCAATCCTCATTAAAAAAATGAATAGCATTGACAAAGGTAATTATAAAAGTTGCTATAATGACATTTCTTCTCCTTTATTCTCTTAAGTGATTAAAAAAGCAATTTGTAGGAGCTGGAGAGTGGTAAGTGCTCGCTTCACATGAACAAGGCCCTGGGTTCATTCCCCAGCACCACCAAAGGGGAAAAAAAAAATCAAACAACATTCACACAATTGTACTGTTGGGCCTATAACACAGAAAAATGGAATATATGTGACAAAGCAGAAAGGAGCTAGGTGGAGAGAAGATGTTTTGGAATAAGGCAGTCACACCAAGTGGTGACTCAGATCCATGGGAATAGATGCCAAACAAGAAGACTCACAAAGCTACTACTCTCTAAAAGGTACTTACTCTTCTTTCTTCTTTTGTCTTCTTTAAAAGATAAAAAACATAAAAAATAATAATTATAACAATTTATACTTTAGTCTATAATATATATAGATGTAATATGTGTAAAAATAGCATAAAAAGGGGAAGACAGTATAGAGTTCTGTAGTATAGTACTAATGTATCTACACTTTCTTAGAATTATGTTAGCATAAATCTTAAATAGAGCAGATATCTCAAATAAGGTAGTATGAATCTGTTAAGATATATAGAGTAAATCCTAGAACAACCACAAAGAAAATAAAATTTTAAAAAATCATTAAATAAAAAATGCTGTATTAGCGAACATTCACTTGAGGCAAAACAGAGCAGTAATGAGGAACAAAAAAGAGCTAAGACACAGAAATTGGTCTAATGGCAAAACGGCACTATACGTTCAATTACAGCAATAACAACATTAAATGTGAATGGATAAGACAACTCAATAAAAAGGCAGAGACTATGAAACTGGATTAAAAAAGAAGATCCAACTACATGCTGTTTACAAGAAACACACCTAAGAGTCAAAGACACAAGAAGGTTGAAAGTAATAGAATGGAAAAGGGTAAACACACAGACAGCAACCATAAGAAAGCTGGAGTGGCTATACTACCAGTAGGAAAATAGACTTAAAAACAAAACTGCTACTAGTGATGAAGGGGTGCTCAATACAATAATAAAAGAGTCTATCAATCAGAAAGACAACAGATATTCTAAATATATGTACACCTAATAACAAAGCCCAGAATACTTAAATCAAGAACTGACATAGTTAAAGGAAGAAATAGACAATTCAACAATAATAGTTGGAGACTTAAGTACCTAATTCCAATAACAGAGCAATTATACAGAGGATGACAGGACATAAAATACTTGAACAACCTAAATCAGCCCTACAGATATCTACAGAATATCCAATGACTGTAGAGTACATGTTCTTATGAAGTACACAGGAACTTCTCCAGGACATGCTGTATGCTAGGCCATAATACAAGTTTCCATATATTTACACGAAATAAAATCAAAGAAAGTATGTTCTCTGACTGCAATGAAATGCAATAAAGTAAGAAATCAGTAAGAGAAAGAAATTCAGAGAATTGGCTGGGGATTTAGCTCAGTGGTTAGAGTGCTTGCCTTGTAAGCACAAGGCCCTGAGTTTGATCCCCAGCACCAAAAAAAAAAAAAAAAAGAAATTCAGAGAATTGACAAGTATGTGGAAATTGAACAACATACTTGTAAATAATCAAGGGATCAAAGAAGAAACAACAAGAGGAATCTAAAATCACTTTGAGCTGAATAAAAATGAAGATGCAACACACTGAAGCTTATGGGATTCAGCAACAGCAGAGCTTAGAGAGAAACTGATAGCTACAATGCTTCTTTACGGAGAAAAGAAGAAAGATCTCAAATAAAAAACCTAAGCTTCTACCTTAAAACACTGGAAAGACAAGAACAAATTAAATCCAAAGAAGGAAAAAGGGAAGAAACAATAGAGATTAGAGCAGAAATCAATGAAATCAAAGACGAAAATACAATAGAGGAAAATCAGTGAAATTCAGTTTTTTGATAACATCAGCAAAACCAAACAAATCTTCAGACTGATCAAAGGGGAAAAAAGGACAGAACTCATGCTGCTCTTGCTGTCTCAGTCACTCTTCTTGTTGCCAGAATACCTGACACCCACAATTTAAAGGAGGAGAGATTTATCTTGGCTCACAGTTTATAGAGGTTTCAGTCCACAGTCAGTAGTCTCTAAGGCAGGACTGTGTAGCAGAGGGGCATGGTGGAGGACAGCTGCTTGCCTCATGGCAGACAGGAAGCAGAAAACAAAGGAAGGAGCAGGGGAGGGAGATAAACTCTACCAGGTCATGCCCCCAGGCTCCACTTCCCCACATCATATTTAGCTAGAAACCCATCAGCATACTGATCCACTGATGAGTATTATACCCCATGATCCAGTCACCTCCCAAAAGCCTCTCTTCTGAGCCCATGAGTCTTTGGGGTGGTATCTAGATCTAAACCACAACACCCTCCAAAGTCCTCCACTTTCTGCCTGAGCTCCGGCTGGCTACAAAAACTCGGGGGACAAGTCGTCCCAATGTGGTCCTCAACCTGTGCCGGTCCCTTCCTCTGACAGTTGAAGCCCCTCCAGTTTCTGCCTGGTTTGCCTGCATTTCAGTGTCTGCACACACCCATAATTTCTCGTGCTATTTGACAGAAGGTTACTCTGGTGTAAGCTACTCTGCTGTTAACAGAAAGAGAAGAGGGCACTTCAAGGACAGAGTGCCACACAGAAAGAGTTTGAACACCGGTGCGCTATGTTTAAAGCACATGTAAGGCAAGCTCGCAAAAGCAGCTCATCACATAAGAGCCACTATGACAGGCCAGCAAAAGTGACCCTCCAGGTGTGGGTGACAGGAGCCTCGGTGGAGACAGGAAAAGCTGACTTCCCATGGCCAAGATAAATGCTGTTCTCCTGCGCACATTCAGACCAGAACTGGCAAGAAGCTGGGTTCCTTTGACCTTGAGGCCTGAGCGAAATGACCTCTCTGTGCCTCTCTCTAGACTCCACCTGGGCTTCTGTCTGAATTTGTAATCTGCATGAAGATGAAAAGATTGCTTTATGAATCTATGGTCAACTAGGAGACCAGAAGTCGTAGTTAAAGATACATATCTGATGTTGCCTTCCCAAGAGACTCGGCCGACCTAGATAAGACAAGGTCAGGCCTGACCGATTTCCTTTTCCCACTCCTAAATTCATATTGCTGTGACTAAGTGGACTCAAGATTTTAAAAAATAGTTTTCAACCTAAAGCCAGAAAGTTGAACTAAGTCAACCTAAAGTTTTCATTATAAAAACAGAAATAGATAGAGAGAAATTATAAAATGTAGCTAACTGCATATAAAAATTTTAACTCTGTAAAACTTTCAGAATAACATTTTTTTTTTACAACAGAAAGCAAAAAAAAAAAAAAAGAAATTTAAACTAAAATACACTGAGTTAGGTTAGAAGTTGGCTAAGGTAAGCTATGATTTGTTTACTAGATTAAGTCAAACAAGAAGCAAGGAGAGTGCTCGCTTCGACAGCATATACACTAAGAAGCAAGGAGAGCTGAGGGGGGATGAGAGCTGGCTATGGAGAGTGGGAATTTACATTTAGGAAAACCACCAGTAAGGAAAAGAGAAATAGGACGAGGAAAGAAGAAAGCAGGGCAGGTCCCAGCACATTTCAGTGTCTGATGTTACCAGCGAAGGAGACAGTTCTAGAAAAAAGTGGGTAAAGAATGGGAACATGGATGCTCTAGAAACCAAGTAATTCCCTTACAACAGCCAATATGCAACTGCTGTGTAGGCCACAGAAAGGAAACAGCAGGGGTACAGCATTGTCTAAAATCTGATACCATCTGACCACAAAATTGGCTTTCCCTCCCAGCACTCGGGAGGCTGAGGCTGAAGGATCATGAGTTCAAGCCCAGCTGGGGCAACATAGCAAGTTAAAGGCCAGTCTGGACTATGTGTCTCATGAAAGGAAAAAAAAAAAAATCAAACCAAATTAAACATAATGGCTTTTCTACAGACTTTGGGCAATGTGCCTCACTGACATGGACTGATTACCTCACTGTTACGAACATATCCTACTAAGGCTACCATTGTGGGTAAAAGTAAACAACAGCACATTTGGGGTGGAAAAATGCATCCCCGTCTTTGCCGCACCCCAGAGGCAAGGGCAGAGGGCTCTTGGGGAAGCTCCTGGAAGCCTATAAGCTCCAAGTGTGGAAACCTAACGGTGTGGAAAGGAACACAACCGTTTCCCTCCAGGGATGAGGATGCACAGCTTCCTTGGATCCTTAAAGGGGCCCTGCTGAGCTAGGGCAGGAGTTAGTGAGCTCTTTCTGCAAAGGGTTCTCAGGGCTACACCACCCCCATGACAGCTGTTTAACTCTGGTGAGGCAGTGAGGAGGCACCATGGATAAGCAGTACAATGAAGTTCAATGAAGCATTTGTGCTCCAGTGAAAAGTCATAATAACAATCTGCAGGCTGGATTTGACCCCTAGAGCAGTCACAGGTTGCTCTGCTCTAGAATACAAGGAACCCCCACCCCGGGCAGGTCTCCAGGCCTCTCAGCGGGTCTGCACACCAGCCCACCGTTCAGATCCCATGAGCCTCTGTCCCCCACACCATCCTCCTGCTCCTCCAGCGCAGCTGCCAAAGGGTCTGGAAAAGGTCAATCTAGGAACAGGAAGTCAATGATAAAGGAGAGTGAAAATGAAAAAGAGCTATTACCTAATTATACACACATATGTACGAGGTATGATGGAAATGTATGGTGAATGATTAAATTTTAAAAACTCATTAAAGCAAAAGAAATACATTGTCAGTAATCCCCCTCAAAATACTAAAAACCCTCCTCCTTGCTTCATACACACTTATTCTATCATTCTGGCCACTTTCTGAAGCAGTTCGAGAAGTCCTCTTTGACGTCTTTCCAAGCTGTCATAAAAAATACAGTGAACGCTGGTGCCAAGTGCCATTTAACAGAAAGGCAGACTCATAAAAATATGATGGTGTGTCTTCATCCACCTTATTTGCCAGACCGGGCACCGTGGGACTCCTGGCTCTTCCCCAAAGTCAGAATGACCAGGAAAGGTCAATCAATTCAGGACACTAAGGGAGCCATGGCAGTGTACTTAAAGACACTCATGAAAGAGGACTTCCAGAGCTGCCTCAGAAAGTGGCAAGACAATGGGACAAGTGTGTCAGAAGCAAGGGGGAGAATTCTGAGGAGTTCTCACTAGGCAATGTGTCTGTTACTGTAACAACTTTTTTATTTAAACATACACTGTAATTTTTTGAGCACACCTCTTATGTACACACACACACAGACACACGCACACATACACATCCTTATTGAGGCAGTGAGAACACTAGTTAGGGCCCTCCCACTGAAAACTTGTTTTTTCTGTTTCTTGTTTTGGGGCACTTATCCATTACTACCCTATTTAAATGATGTGTGCCATGGCTTCTATTATTCCCTCCCAGTTACGATGTGAGTCACCTGCATGCAGGAAAGGTAAACACCTTTGTCACAGATGGAGATTTTTCCTAGCCTAACACCAAGCTGACAGATACTGATTCCAAGAATGACCATATATTTTTACATAGTTGCAATCACAGAAGCTACAACTGCCTAGTCTCATTTATTTGGTAAATGTTACATAACATTTCTACAAGGCTGAAAGATGTATCATTTTTGGTGGCCATATATAGCCCCTTAGACAGACAGACCTGAGTTGTTTCTATTGCTGCCTTCCTACAAAGCACAAAACTTTCAATTTTCATAATTACAAAGCGTGCTATAGCACAATTATCGTTTTTTTCACTTCTGAGAATCACTTCCTTAAGACTCACTCCCAGTAATGGGGTACTGGACATCTCAAAGACCAATGAATCCCCCTGCTCAGGAGCTCCTGAGGGGTCCACCACCCCTGGCCTGCCCTCCCCACCATGGATGGATGGGGACCAACTTCAACATTACACGTCCTGCTTTTTAAAACTTTACTAATAAACTGAAAATGGTTCCTCATTGTTTAATTTGCTTATCTTTGATAACAGAGAAAGCTAAAGGAGATTTAGAAGTCCTCTTTGGGGACTCTATTTTTGCTTACTTCAAATAAAATGGAGAAAGAAAGGTAGTGGGAGCCCCTAAATATGGTATCTTGTCATGATTTTTTCAAAGACTAAGAAGAAAATGCATCTTCTTCTTTTTTCTTTTCTTTTTCTTTTTTTTTTTTTTTTGATACTGAATCAAACCCAGGGCCTTGGGCATGCTAGGTAAGTGCTCTACCACTGAGGTACACCCCATCTTGATACCTCTCAGTGACCTTAAGAGTGTAGTTTGGGGAAAAGAGTTGGCAGTCAGGGTGGCCACGGTAGTAGGGAGAGTAAAAGATACTGTCATACCGGTATCTACTATCTATATAATCTCTTTTACTTTACTTAACTCTCATTTTAAAAAAAATCTCCACAGTGCAGGTATTACTGTGACCCCACATGTTGTAAAGAAAGTGGGGCTAGGGGGGGTCACTTGCCCAACAGGTCCCCTTGCTAGTAACAGCAGACCTGGATTCCCTGGTGTCCATGTACCTTCACAGCTCAGTTCCAGAGGACGAAGCAAGAACCTGGCTGATTTGGAATTAAAGGCAGATGGGGCAGGACAGGAAGTGGTCAGAGGTGGGTGGCCTGCACCCCCGGAGGCCCAGCTCATGCAGGCGGCTTCCCAGGCAGGCGCTGCTTTCAGCTGGGTCAGCTGGTGGCCTGCCCCCTGGTCCTGCCAGGATGAAGGTGACCTCCAGCTGGGGCATGAGGCCAAACTATTGTCTGCAGTTCTGTAGGAAGCCATTTGAAGGGGTCATTGAAAAATGATCTTTCTAAATCAAGCTGTACCAATATTTTTATTTCCTTTCATGTCATGCCACATTTAAAGGCATCAGATGAGCTTGTTTTTAAAGCGTGGGAAACAAATCCGTGTGACTTAAGTTCAGAAAACAAAGGGTCCCACCCTCAAAGGGAGTGCACAAGGCCAGATGATACACATCCTCCACAGAGTGAGTCCTTGTTCTTGGGACCTAAGGGACGTGCAATGAGAAAGTACCTCTAAACCCCCAAAAGTCGTGTAGAATAAATGTCACATGCCCTGAATACTTATACATATTAGATCTCCTGCTCTTGGTTCAAATAATTTTTTTAAGTTAGAAACTGACAGAGAAATTTAGGTGAACTGTATGGTTTAGAACTTAGGCTTTAGGTAACTGATAAATCAGTTTCTAGTTTGGAACTGGCTCTGTGTTGTCTTAGTGGAAGAGAAATTCAGAGATCTGCCCCTCAATTAAGATAAACAGTAAGAAGTACAATGTGGCACCTACTGGCCTTCGTATCAGGGGTCACTGGGCATGTCTCTGCTGTTCACCTTTCCCCAGAAAGCCTGTTTTGATGGTGAAAAAGGCAGATAAAACTGTGAACACCCCCAAAACCAGTTAGGGCCACCAGGATAAGAATGGAAGAAAACATCAAAAGCTAGCATAGAAAATGGCCAGATGTCCCCTCTTCATAATGTGAGCAAGGGTGAAGTCTGTTGAAAAGGGAGCCCCAGAGTAAGAATGAGAGGGAACCACAGACAGCAAGGGTTGCAGATGAGGAAATGCGACACAGACCCTCAGGGATGCTCCTCTGCTGGGTCCCACAGCTGCGATGGGAGAGGCTGGGAATGAACTGGACACTGGGTTCTGCAGAAAGCAGGGAGATCTCAGCATTTCTCCAAGTGGAGAAGCTCTCTACTCCAAGCAGGCAAAGCACTGTTCAGCTGGGATCCAGGATATTCCCCAAAAGGCGCAGGGTGCCGAAGGCTTGCTTGCTGATGGGCTTTTGGGAAGTGATCGGACCATGAGGACTCTAATGTCTTCACTGGATTAATCCACTGATGGGATCATAATTTGATGGCATTAAATTATGGGAGGCATTAAATTGTGGGTAGGAGGAAATGGAAACTCTGGAAGTGGGGGCTAGTTGAAGGAAGCGGGTCACAGGAGTGTGGCCTTGGGGACTGAGTTTTGCCCCTGGGTCCTTCTTCCCTGGCTCTTTCCCTCACACTCTGCTTCCTGGACTCCAGCGCACAGAAAGTCACCTGCGTCTTTACAGAAGGTGGCTCTGATTCGAGGGGTCTGGGTTGGGGGCAGAGACTGCACTTCCAACAAGCCTAAGCAGCAAAGCTCCATGGTTCACGAAGAGAAGCTCATGGCTCTCAGCGGCCTCCCAAGTGTCCAGGGGGAGGGGAACTTGTCATTCACAAGGCTCTGCAGGGAGCACATCGTACATCAGTGTATCAACTGGACAACCTTACTGCAAAAACCAGCGCTGCTCCAGGCTGTCGGTCACGTGCCACTCATAATGCGACTGGCCACTATGCTTACGATGACCGGTTGCTTCCAGACTTTTCCAGAAAAGTTTGTTATTTGCTCAGCACATGGAAAGCTCAACAAATACTCATGGTAGGAATAAATGAATGAATGAGGGCACAGAACGAAGAAGGAAGCTGGCTCCGGTGCACACTGGGATCATCTCTTTTGGTCCTCCATTGAGTTGGGGGAGCAACACACAAATAT
The DNA here is from genome assembly GCA_004026905.1 of Hystrix cristata. Classification (NCBI taxonomy): domain Eukaryota; kingdom Metazoa; phylum Chordata; class Mammalia; order Rodentia; family Hystricidae; genus Hystrix; species Hystrix cristata. The sequence goes on along the minus strand of PVJO010014687.1, from coordinate 32,246 downwards.
CGTGAGCCAGGCTGAGAGCAGGGAGGGCAGGATTCAGATGTTTGTCTTTCTCCCTCTGGCTCCATTCAGTATATACATATTACTATTTTTTCTCTTCTGAATCACTTGAGAACAAGCTATAAGCGCCATGCCCCTTGACTCCTAAACACATCTGCATACGATTCCTACGCACAAGGCCATGCTCTTACAGGATCACAGGCAAGTAATCAATTTCAGGAGAAGTTCCCATTGATACAATACCTTTATCTAATCTACCTTCCCCATCCAATGTTGTTATTTTTCTCATGGATCAATTTTATACCCAGACCTAGAAGGTTTTAAGGACTGAATGCATATTAAGAATTAATATAAGTAATTAAGAATTAATATGAGCAGAGTGCTTTGGCATTTAGGGAGCCCTTTCGTTGCACTGACTCTTTGGCTTTTCGTCTGTCTCTCTGAGGTCGGGCAGCAGCAAGCGCCTTGTGTCGTGCAGGATGGAGCCCCCTTGTGCTGCTGAGGACATAAAATACAAACTCCAAGCTCAGGCCCCTCCCTCGCCTTCCATCACTGCTTGATGCTGATTTTAGATATTCGTTTTAGTGCCAACAGACTGACCACTAAGCCAAATATTTTAAATTCCAAAAATAAAATAATAGCTTTCAGGGCACTTAACTCTTACCATGTACTTGTATGTCAGCATTATGGATCCTAATTAATACCCAGAAGTACATCTGCTGGATGAGTCCTGAGCGACCACCTGGGAACAGCAGGGTTTTCCGGTTTTTGTTGCGGGGGGGACATGGCACACAGGGGAGTGGCCTCCTGCAGGTCTGCCCAGCCTGCTTACAGAGCCCACCCCACATCGCACACTGAACTGGAACCCCCAACCAGCAAACAGTCCGGTCTGGGGCTGGCATTGAACACAGAAAGCAGAGACATACAAGATGTCTCTTCCAGGCCACAGGCAGGCATTAGTTGGGGGTGAGGATGAAATTTCTCAGTCTCAGAAGTAGGCTGAAGGGGAAGGGAACTCACCAACTTGCCTTCTGAACAGAAAAGCACCAGCTTTGGAAGTAGAACTACAGGAGTCCAGTCCGCACTCTTCTACTGAGTTCAGCCTCCTGAGGCAAGTAAGGAGCCTCACTGGGCTTCGCCCATCATGCACGAGCCCAGACAGTAATGTGCACCGTGCAAAGGGCACAACGGGGCAGGCACAGAGCCTGGCACACTGAAGCCTCCAAGGCTGGCGCTGTGAAGCATAAATGCACCCTCTAGAGTGTGGCTCTCGGGCCAGGGCTGGCTCATGTAGCCCTAAGGAGCTGAGCAAGTATGGGTGGAACATGAGTGACATAGGGAACTTCCACGAAACTTCTGCACGGCTCACCAACTACGCGCTGTGTCTGGTGACAGGGAATGGATTTTCCCCCCTGTACGGCACCCTGATCTGTGTGTAAATGTGGGACAGGCAGAGCAAAACATTTACCTTTTCCAGGGCTTCTCTGTCAAGTAGTTCTTGCACAGCTAGGAGCTTGATGCTGTAAGGAGAAAGGAAATCACACTTGAAGTCATTTTGTGTCACCAAGTAACATCACCCAGGTCACAAGAACAAAAGTGTGACATCTGGCCTGCATTTCAGTGCCACCTCCCATCCTAAGGTGACCTTTTGCTTGAATCGAATGACCATTCTAAAACATATTAAAAATGTTTTGAAATTTTAAAGTGATTTTCCCAAATGATTTAGCAATTACAGTTTCAGGTCTGCTCCCAGAACTGGAAGCAGGAACTTGGAAAGATACTTATTTGCACAGTGATGTTCACAGCAACATTATTCCTATGAACCAAAAGGTGGGTACGACTCAGGTACCCACCAACGAATGTGTAAACAAAATATAGCACATAACATTCAATGAATGCATTATTAAGCCTTAAAAAAGGAGGAAATTCTAACAACAGAAATTCTGCACAGAAGAACCCTGAAGACATTATGCTGAATGAAATAAAGTGGCACACACTGCATAGTTCTGCTTCCATGAGACACCTAGAGTGGTAGAGAGGATAGAGATGGGAAGTAGAATACACTCTCCAGCAGCCTGGAAGTTGGGAGAATGGGGAGTTACTGTTGCATGGGTATGGAATTTCCCAGTTTGGGATGAAGAAAAAATTCTGGATATGGATGGTAATAATAATTACATAACAACGTATACACCATGCCATAGAACTGTTCACTTAACAATGGTCCAAATGGTATATTTCACCAGAAAATACTCAAAGAGTAATTGATAGTTGCTTCAGTCAAAGCCTGTGAATCGATTCAGAAGACTGTGAAGAAGAAAACTGTGACCATGTCCAGTATAAATCTTCACTGGGCATCCCTTGGGAGATACTGAGCAAACGGCTGAAAGTCCCACACGCAGGAGGGCCTGTCCTGCTGTACCCTGGCTCAGCAAGCGCCAATGGAACCTACTGGGTGCAGGTGGCCGAGTGCAGATGATGGCTTGACGACATGCCGCCTGCCTGCGAGGCGTTTACGGCCCCTTGGGAAATCTGGCCCACTGGGTACATGACACGCAGTAGGCTAAGTGGATACAGAGAGGTGTGGATGGGGCCTGGCTCCAAAGAGGTCATAAAAGGCTTCTCAGAGGGACTGAGACGGCCTTGCCAGGGGCCATCCAGCACACAGGAGGACAGGTGAGATTCAGGTCCTTCAGAGAGAGGGTCAGCTGTGGGCAGTGTGCTGATGCCCCTTACCCACCTGGCTAACATGCGCGGGGTCCCTGGTCCCGCAGTCCCCGCCCCACCAGGCTGAGCAGTTCTGCAGAGCAGAGAAGGCCCCGCCTGGACCTCACAGCTTCCTCTACAGGGATGGTTCCAGGCGACAGCCAGCCTTAAGCTTACAGAATTCTTCATGCTTTCTCTGGACAATTAAGTATATCTGATCCAATGCGAAACACCAGCTCCAGGAAGTGCAACGAATATTTGCAAGGTCATGAGAAACTACCACCAACCACCACAACTGAGCAAACATCAGAAAGGACCCGTCTCCAGGCCTTCCCTCCGCTCGGGGCTCGCCAGCTCTCCTGTGCACCAGACACGTCTGCCCTTGCTGCTTCTCTGGGTTGGAAGTTTTCCCTAAGAGTTACAACACAGTTCCCCACATCCCATCACCTTATCTTGGTTGAAATGTGAGTGCCAGCTCCTCCAAGCAGCCTCCCTTGACACCAAGGCAAACAGTGTCCTTGTTTCCAACACTGTACTTTCCTTGGTGCACCAAGTGGTATCTTTAAAGTATTTATCTGTTGGGGTGATTTTGTCCTGTCTCCTCCCAAATACACTTGCACATGGAAAACACTCAAGGAGAATTTGCTGGCTGGACCAAGAGGTTTCCCAGCTCATACATCCAGCTCACATGTTTCCATGAGAAGTAGAAAAATCATAGACCAGGCCTTATAGTTTCTCCATCTGAAAAAGAATGCCTCCAACAGACACCTGGCTGGTTTGCCTGGATGGTAGTAGCTGCCACACAGGGGTGTGAGTCACTGCCACTGATGAAACTCACCTGGTGGCAGGTCAAAGCCACCAGCTGCTCCAATTCCCCACAAACAAACTGAAGATCCCAGGCTGGCAATCCGGACAGCAGCTCAGCCACTTACACGCTCAGTTAGGAGTGTGCAGTTGTAGCTCAAGTTTCAGAAGCTTAAATTGCCTCCGAAATAAGCACTGGAAAATACTGACGTTGAAGGGACTGTTAAAATAGTCTTTTGCTCCTGCCCTTTCCGCACTCCTGAGGTCTGATTTAGTATCAGATATCAGATATCAACAGGTTTGAGAAAAGGCTGGAGCACTGTTGTATTTACCTCTCCCTTCCTCTCTGTTCACCAAGATACTGAGCTCAAAACACTGTGGAACATGAGCCAAACCCGACACTCTCAGGCTCTAGATGAAAGTAAAATTAAAATAACTTCAGTTGACTCTTATTTAGGCAACAAAATGAAGGCCGCCACTCCCCGCCCTCGCCGTTCTATGGTGCCCTAGGATGGAGATGGCAAGCCCTTGGTGTGCATATTGCTTCTTGCCAACACCTTCTCCTCCACCCTGGAATTTCCCCAAACTAAACTCTGGTTCAACTTCAGAATCCTTCTTGACACCCAGAGAGCTGCCACTGAATGTGACCCAAAATGCATCTGACGTCTGCCTTAAAACCAGCTTCAAATAGTATTAACAGAAAGGGGAATGGGGAAGGCAGGAAAAAAAAAAAAGACACTTTCACCCTACTAAAACCCAGAAAGACCTGAAATGGGTCAGCTTTAGGGGCAGGGGGAAAGAGGCCAACAAGAGACGGAAATCTGTAGAGCTAGAGTTTCAAAATAGGACCTGTGGGTGTTGCTGAGTGCTGCTGCTCTGCGGGTCCTCTCTGCAAGCTGCGCCTCGTCCTGCTTACTGCGATCTTTGGGAACATTCTCGGGTGTTGCCTGTTACATAACTATCCTCGTGTTATTCCTACTGGTACCGGACTGGACACGCTTCGGGTCTGCGGTACTTATTTCAGTGTTTATGGTATCAGATTCTCTTAGCTCATCAGGTACTCCCCGGGAGGAAATTCCATACCTAGGAAGGAGGAAGAGACCTACTCTGCAGAGCTTTCATTTGACACCATCGAACTCCTGGCCCTGGAATAGCACCTCAGCTCATTTGCAACTCGTTCCCCTCTTCTGCGAATTCCACAAACATACCTCGAAGGCCTTCTGTATTTTAGAAACTATGCCATGTATCAGGGGACAAAATGAACAAGATGCCATCCCTGCCCTCGAAGAGCTGGGGAGAGCTGTCCGGATGCATGCCCGGATGGGATGCCTTCCTGAGGACCTCCAGGGTTCCAGCGGGGACTGGGAGAGCTGGCCAAAGGGACACAACTGTTGATGGCTTGTGGCTCGCTCAGCACGCTCTGTTGAGTTTCCAGATGAGAGCTGCAAAGAACTGCAACTTTCATTTCTGCCTCTGCTTGGAAAAGGGAGGCAAATCACACAGAAGCAGCTGACAGCTGGGATGCAGCTCAAAACAAGACAACTTCGAGGGCAAGCTCCAAAGTCAGACAGGTGATGCTAGGATCACCCAGAATGCATGCAATTAATGTCTGCTAAGCAAGCCCCCTTGCTGAGACCAGGTGGTAGAGGGTGGCAACCCATCCAGCTGGAACTTAGCCAGCATGGTGAGGTCCAGAGGGAACTGAGAAGTGGCGTGGGAAGGGCAGGCACAGTGACAAAGAGGAAGAGGAGGGGGTGGGAGAGACAAGCTGCCGAGCACCCCGCAGTCTAAGGGCCTCAGGGATACAGACCAGAGAACCCTATGGGGCTACCAAGCACTCATGGGCAAACACTCAATTCTGGAGACACATGTGCCTCAGACACAGACTGTACCCCGAAGGGGACTAGGTCAGTACTCATTCTAGTGCCCTTCCTCCGAGGACTCCCACACTCTGCCTTTCCGTTGCATTTACACTGACAAGATGGAGTGTGAGATAAAATGGTATGCAATAAACACAAGGCGTGATAAAAAAAAAAAGTGAATGTTCAAATAAAAAAATTCTTAAATTACTAAAGTAAAAGTCACATTGCCATGACTTCTCCCTAAAAGACCCCTCCTGGCTTCAAACACACTTATCCCACCACTCTGGCCACTTTCTGAAGCAGGTCTGGAAGCTCCTTTTGTGTCTTTTCGTGGGTGCCTTGATGTTCTGGATCGATTCAAAAGTTTATGGCAATTTCTATCTAACGAAAATATTACGATGCATCCTTATCCACCTTATTCATCAGATCTGGTACCGTGCGACTTCTAGCTCTTCCCCAAGTCAGAAATGATTCCCTTCCAACACAGCTGCTCACCAACACTGCCCGAGCTACCAAGGCCTCTGGCGGAGATGCACAGCATGATGAAGGTTCCGGGCTGCTAGCAGCACAGCCCTCCTCCAGATCCGGGACCCAGGAGTCACTTCCACTCCCAGGCTTGTTACTGAAGATGCACATCCAGTGAGGCTGCAGCTGCTGCTCTCGAGAGACTCCTCTGGTGGACGTGGGCACAGGGAGTCGAAACTCTCCAGAAGGGATTCACAACTCCAGACACCATGAAGAACATCCGTGACTCTTGGGAGGAGGTCAGAATGTCAACACGGACAGGAGCTTGGAAGAGTTGGTTCCAACCCTCATGGATGACTCTGGAGGGTCAAAACTTCTGGGGAGGAAGTCGCTGCAGATGTGGTGCAAACAGCGAGGGAATGAGAACCAGAAGAGGAGCCCAGAGACGTGACTTCATCCAGGAGATGAAGAGCCGCTTCCTACAGAGGAGCAAAGGAGTTGTTTTCTGGGAGACTCTACCTACTCCTGAGGAAGACGCTGTGGATACTGCCGTGGAGACAAGAGAGGCTTTATCATGTTACACAACCTTGGCTGACTAAGCAGCAGCAGGACTTGAGAAGAATGACTCCAGCGTTTTGTTTGTTTTTTGTCTGCACAAGATACACATTACTGAAACGCTCAAACTAAGACCGAGGTCTGACTTCCCGGTTGCGTGCCAACCGGGACAACCAACTAGCACAAGTGGGAATGACTCCAATTTTGAAAGATGCTCTCCTGTGCGTAAAATGCTAACCATCAGCATCATGTGTCACAGAAAAACCTGTGAAAGGAAGAGTTTGTACTGACTGCTGTCTTATTTTAAGAACAGGTCGCAGCCACCTGGCTTTAGCAGCCACCATGGGACCTTCTGCCGGCAGAGGAACTGCAAGGTACTGAAGGCTCAGAAGCCGATTAGCCTGTTCTTCGCAACATGATACTTTTAAATTAAGGTCTGCACATTTTTTTTTTTTAACACAATGCTATTGTACAATCAATAGGATACAGTATAGTATACACAAATTTTCTATGTACTGGGAAAACAAAACAAAACAAAAATTGTGTGATGGGCTTTATTGCAAAATTCACTTTGTTGCAAAGGAACCGGCCACAAGGTCTTTGAACGATGCCTGTAAAAGACGCCCCAGAGAGCCACCCACCCCTCCTACCACACGAGGACACTGCAGGAGGCATCATCTATGAGCAAGGCCCCAAAGTTCGTATCTCAATCTTGGGCTTCCCAGCCTCCAAAACCGAGAAAGAAATTTCTGTTCAGAAGCCACCCAGCCTGTGGAGTTTTATTACAGCAGCCCAAACAGACAGGACAGGAAGGATCTGCAACAAACTAATGATTATACAAGAGGTGGCATTTCTATGACATATATTATAAAAGGAACACGCAGTAAACCATACTACTATACAATGTGTCTCATGCTTATGAGTTTACAGAAAATAAGGAAGGGTCACGGGGTACGATGACTGAGTATACAGGTGCAGGTGTGGCCAGCAGGCTGTGTGGACGCCAGGGGAGGACCTGTTCCCCAAGAAGCCACAGGATCAGAGACTGGATTTTTCTCCCCTGTAAAATCAGCGCAATGACCCTGACCAGGTAACAGGTTCACTGTGAGACCTGGATGAAGTGACGCTTGTCATGGTAGGCTCGTTCTAGTCCATAGTCGGTACTCCATTGATGATGGCTAGTAATATTCTTTCTGAAGTGAAATAGATGACCTGCGTAAACAATTCTCACCTTCTTCAGAACGGGGAAGAATTTAAAGGTTTTATTCCTCCAAATCAAACAGGTTTAACAACAGGGAAGTGGTATTTGGCCGCTTAAAAAATAGGTTCAAGGGTTAGCACAAGGCCCTGAATTCGATCCCCAGCACTCCCACCCACCTAAAAAAAAACAGGATCTAAGGGATTGGCCAGCAACCTCAGAACAGTCCTGGTTTCAACAGTGAGGCTGCGACTCGCAGTATCCTGGCTCTCATTTCTGAATAATTTGATTATGGCTTTAGCAGTCAACACTTTTAATCCCAGATCAATCCAAGCTCCTGTGTCTCAAAGAAATACAGAGAATTTGTTGTAACTTTTCTGGAGCTGGGCAGACAGCACAGTTTTATTTTCCTTCATCTTCTAAGACTGAATTAGCATACAGATAATAAGCAAAACACACAGGTTGAATACACCTTATCTGAGATGCCTGGAACCAGAAGCATTTCAGATTTTGGCTTTGCTATTTTTTAATTTTGGACCATTTGCATATGTATAAATGAGATATCTTGGGAATGGGACCTAAGTCCAAAAGGAATTCATTTAGGTTTCATGTATACCATACACACACAGCTTGAAGGTAACTTTATAAAATATTTTCAGCACGCACATATTTCAGTTGCAAACCTGTCACATGAGGTCAGATTGTGGAATCTCCCTTGAGGCAGCAGGGCTCAGTTTTGGATTTTGAGCTGGGTGTGGTGGTGCACACGTGCAATCTCAGCACTCTGGGAAGCTGAGGCAGGAAGAATGTAAGTTTGAGCCCAGCCTGGACAGCTTAGTGACTTAGCAAAACCCTGTCTCAAAAAAACAAAAATAAAAGGGCTGATGCTGTATCTCAGTGTGAAGGCCTTGGGTTCAATCCCAGTACTGCAAAAAAAAGAAAAAAGTTTTGGATTCTGGGTGTACTGGATTTTGGACTAGAGATGTTCAACTTGTATGACAGAACTGGTTCTTAAATACTTTCGAGGCTATAATGTTTATTCAAAATGTGAGTCCCTCTACCAAAGGGCAAAAACTGCAACACCAGAAGATGAGATAGAAAATCCTGAAAAGAAATTAAATATCAGGTCATTTTAAACTGAAGAGTAAAACTCTTCCCTTAAACTGAAAAAAAAAAAATTACTACTCAGATTATTCCTTTCAGTGAAGACTAAAATGTATTATATTGGGAAAGGGAAGAAAATATCCAAATGGGAAAGGGAACAAGGGAGGGGGAACGGAACAGAGGACAAGAGAAATATGAAATGGAAGGAAAAATGGAAACAAAGCGTTTGAAAATAGGGAGGGAGGAGGGGGTGAAGGGAGGCGAATGGGAAAAAAAGAAGCAACAAGATATGTCATGTACAGGTACAAATCCCCTATGATTAATTTTATCACTATGTACATCTAAAATGTAGCATTAAAATTTAAAAAAAGATTATTCCTTTCGGAATTCAGTTCAGCTGTAAGTTTGCTATCAGGGTAAAAGAGAAAGAAGAGAGCTGTGTTTCACTCAGCCCTACCTCACACACTGCACCCACACACCACAAACACGCTGGTTCTCTGCTGGGGTCGTCATCATCAGACACGCTGCCTTGCTCGGGGATGGAACCCAGAGCCTTCTCACTGAGCTACATCCCCAGCCCTTTTTTATTTCTTGAGACAAGGCTTACTAAGTTGCCCAGGTGGCACTTGAACTTGTGATCTTTTCTGCCTCAGTCTCCCAGGGTGCTGGGATTACGGCAAGTGCCACTAGGCCTGGTTTTAGTTCTGCTTTAAAGACACAGGCTGCAGGATCACCCTGCACAGAAAGAGCTCCGCGGCCCTTCACAGCAGGCTCAAGACTCCGCAGGTCCCCATCACCTCTCCTCACATCAAACTTCCAGGATGTGGCCTTCTTAATCCAAGCGGTTATGTCAACACAGCCCAGCTGTCCCTTAGTTAGTACCACTCGCCTCCCAGGTCCAAGGGAACTGGGGGCGTCCAGGACCCAAGACTTCCTGCTTAATATGCAGCATGCTGCAGCGGCGTCACCCAAGAAGGAGCGTCCGCTCTGCAGACTCAGAGAGCGCTGAGAATGTCCTCCAGACACAGCACCGCCTCCCTCTCCCGCTGCTCTTCCCAAATCTCTTTGGTTATTCTTTGGTTTTCTCTGGAGAGAAAGAAACAAAGACATCAAAGTGGCCTCTGCACCTACTGTGGGGACAGTTCCCGAGTCTCCGCCACCTCACCTGGGACAGGTGGAGGCCACCGCCTCTCTGTCCCTCTCTGTCCCTCTCTGTCCCGCCACCTTCCGGTGCTTTCTTTACCACCCCGCGCAGCTCACAGCTACCAGCTCAAGCATTAGAGGTTTGAGTTTTCTCAGTCCTTATCTTTTGCATTTGGGGATTCACGGGGGATTCCCTGTCCCCCAGTTTTTTTTCTGCTTTTTGTTTTTGATAAATGTGTATAAATTTAGGTTTTGCCATCTAGCTGCTATTTATGTTCCCAATATTTCAACATTTTAAATCTGACAATTTTTAAGCTATAGAGAAGTTCATGGAACCAAACCTGGAACACCCACAGACCCACCACCTATATGCTGTGCCCAGGAGTGTTATCACATGTGTGTCTGTCTAATCACTCACTCACACACACACACACACACACACACACACACACCCGTCCTGGTCGGGGACGCATGCATCCTGGAGTGGGCTGCGGCACAGCTCTGCTCCACTCCTGATTGCACAGGAAGCTGGCCCCAGGCACTTCTGCCCATTTTCCCAGGAATGGCTTGCTGCCCGCTGCCAGACACCAGCCCTCAAGCTCCCCCTGGGGCAGTGCCAAAGTCATCACTCGCCCCTGAGAGGCTTCCTGGCTTTTTCCTGCTCTCCTCCCACCCAAAGTCCACTAGGGCACAGTGACGTGGATAATTCTGACGCCCAGCTCTGGATCTGGTCACATCGTTCCAGCCAGGAAGGGTGCTTACTGCATTGTGCACACAGGATTCAGTGCAATGATTGCTCCTCACCCTGCACCTGAGGAGGGAATGGCCCAGCCGAGCCTGGTGGCACACACCTATAACTCCAACACCCTGGGAGGCTGAGGCAGGGGGATCACAAACTGGAGCCCAGCCCGGGCAACTTAGCAAGACCCTATCTCTGAATGAGAAACAAGAAAAGGGCTCAGTGCACAGGCCCTGGGTTCGATCCCCAGCACTGCCAACACCCGGTGTCCTCTATGGGCAAGGGGGCTCCCTGCTGCTTTTTCTGGCCACACATTGTCATTGCCTAAGAACTTTGTCACTTGTTTTATTTTTCTGGGAAAGAGTAAGATCAATTAACAGGGCAGAGAAGCAAAAAAGAAATTCCCTCTTTCAGAGAATACTGGAAATTAGAAAATTATCTGACACAATGCAGGGTCTGTGGATCCAAATTCAAGCCCCTGCCAAAATTCTTCATCTGGTTTTCAAAGCCGACCTTTCACCTCCCCGCGAGGTTTCTCTTCCTTTTAAGCCAGACAGAAATTCACTCCCAGGTCACCTCCCAGGCAATGGCCTCGTTAATCAACAAAAGGCAAATGTTCCACCCTCCCCACCACATACACCAGTTACAGTCTGCACAGGGAGCTGTCTGAAGCAGTAGTTATGGGGTCCTGTTTCACAGAAATCTTTTATTTAGTTTTAAATAAGTTATCTACAAAATGTGTATCTTTTGCAGAAAATGCAGGAAAAAAAATAACACAAACATCAATCATAATCTTGCTACCTAGAATTGCCATGAAGATTTTGATATATATCCTAGATCTTTCAAAAATGGATACATACATTTTATAACATTCTAATCTATTGTATAGGCTTTTTCTTTCTTTCTTTCTTTCTTTTTTTTTTTTTTTTTTGGTGCTGGGGATCAAACTCAGGGTCTTTCTTGGGCTCATGAGGCAAGCACCCTAACCACTGAGCTAAATCCCTGGCCCCTTTTTATTATTTTTACATTGTCGTCAAGTAGTGTTGCAAATTATTGCCATTATTAATAACTGTTATTTAACTCCATGTCATTAAGTATCCGATATTAATGGAGATATATGCAAATATATAGACGGACACAATTTAATAAACTGGGTTGGATGGAGGGAGGGGGAGGAGGGGAAGAAAGAGAAAGTAAAGAGAATTATATTGTGTTATGCACATGTACCAACTCCCCAGGATGAATGTAATCATTATGTACTGCAAACATGTATTAATAAAATTTTTTTTGAATGAAAAAATAAAAAAAACTGGGGTGGGGAGGAGCTGGGTTGGACATCAAGGCTATTTACAATTTTTCACTATTCTAATTATCACTTTGCTGAAAAACTTTCAATATACTGTTTTCTGCACAACTTTATTTCCAACAATAAATTCCCAGGCATGCTAGGTCTAGGGCTATATGCATTTTTAAATTTTTTAAGAATTGCAAGGAAAAAAGAAAAAGAATTGCAAAACTGTTCTGCAGAACTCATATCCTTGCCCTGCACAACTTTAAACTTGTTACCCATTGCATAGGTGTAGGACAGTATTATGACATGATTTATACTGACATTCACTCGATCACCAGAGGGACCAAACACTTTATTGATCCTTTTTCAATTCTGTCATCAGAACGTGTGAGTGATGGTGGAGGAGGGAGCGATCTCCACCGCCAGGAGCCACAGGGGAGGCCCGCTGGGGCAGCCTGGCCGGGATGATCAAACCCACAGGGCCTCCACAAGTGAGCTGCCATTCCCCGGCCTCTTCTTTCCCTCCTCTCCTCTGCTAACTGGGTAGATCTCTCTGGACACAGGAGAAGGGTACTTCAGGCTTTTTAGATTTCCCAAATGTCCTTGATGAGAAGCTACTATCAATATTTTGCCCCAACGGCTTTGCCCGGGCCCCAGATGGCGTGAGTCTGAGGGAGGCCCCCTCATTGCAGGTCTTGATCGGGACCTGGAAGGATCTGCTCAGAGCTCAAAGCCATCTGAGTAACCGGAAGCCGGGGTGCCTGGCCTCTCTGTGCCTGTGGCAGCAGAGAAGACTGACCTGCACCAGTGTGCAAAGTGTGAAGGGAGGGAGCAGCAGTGGACACGTGGCTGCGGTGGGCAGGGAAGCCCAGGAACTTCTCAGAAGGGGAGGGGGCTCCTGAGACATTACAGGCGCTTAAGACTCTAGCCTGGCGGTGGGAAATAAGTTCCCTCAGGGAGGGGTCAGAGGCGGCCTCTGTCCCCAGGATCTGACTGCATGCTGGCTCCACAATGCAGAGTAAAAGAGCATAGGCAGTGAGGCCTCTACCATGGGGACAGGCTTTCCACACTCGCATTCCACTTCAGGGACAAGCGCACCTACTGTGCACTGGCGGCTGGCTGTGAAACTCCGGCCTCAGGTTTCTGGAGTCAGCCTCAGACATGGGTGTCCAGCTGGGTGCTGGGCTCTCTGTACCTCTGCCTCGCACAGAGGAAAACCCTCGATGTACCTCCAGCAACTGGTGTCCCTCATCCCCCAGGGAGCTCCGAGGTACATTTAGGGGGCTAATGACCGGGCAGGATGCAGTCACAGGGATGGCAGCAGCCAGGGGTGTGTGTGTG